>BMAW01020302.1:0-10013 GCA_019974015.1 Nephila pilipes
TGTGTGTGTGTGTGTGTACATTTCTAATTGGAAACTTTTACAGATAATGACTAGGTAAAGAAAAGATCCAATCTCAATTTACAAAAGTTTTAAGCACAAGTTAATTTTTTGCTTTTCGATAAGATTACCAAAAAGGATGAATTTTTAAAATTTTGTCTTTTCTACTCTTATTAATAATTATAGCAATAATTATTAACAAAATTGTTATAATTTCTTAATAGCACCCATCAAATTGTGTTTATCTGTGGACTTCCGTAAAAGATATTTAATATTCCAGGGATCTTTAAAAATAACATTTGTATACATAGATGTATCCTCAATATAAACATTTAATAAACAGCTTTCTTCATTATTAAAATCCTTTCATTATCTTTTTGTGCATTATTGGCGGTTTTTAGTAAGATATATTTGGTATCTTAAAGACTTCGAAAAGGTACTGGTGCTACGTCCGATTCAAATCATCAGTGTCCCTTGAACAAGAAGTGGAAATTAAATAACGAGATTAACACTGTAATAACTATACATGTTGTTGTTTATATATAACGCTGCTGATGTCATATATATTTTCTTATTATCACCTTCAATATACACCCCTCCTCTAACCCCATAACTCTCCCATTGTTGGAAACAGTGATGGGAATCTTCCGTCATCTCCTTCAAGATGCATGCCGCTTTCTCTTTCACAGCTTCAACGGACTCTAATCTTGTTCCTTTTAATGAAGGTTTCAACTTAGGAAACAGATAAAAGTCGCATGGCACAAGATTCGGTGAATAAGGTGGATTGTCTAACACAGGGATGCTGTACTTGGATAGAAACCTCTTTACACACAATATGGAATATGCTCGCTCATTACCTCGGAGGGAAAATTTGCCGTACGGAACTTTTGTTGGTTCCTACAGTCTCAGCAATAGCTCAAATATTTTAGCGACCGTCAGATAGAAACAGATTACGGATATTTTCGGTATTGCCATCCATTTTTGACTTGGAAATGTGACCCGCTTGTGAATCATGTTCAACGTCTTCTCATCTATCTTGAAAATGCTTCATCACTCAAAACCACGGGCACGTGATAAACATTCATTGAATCGAGATTACACTTTTTCAATAAATTATAAGTTTCAATAGCACTTTTTCAAAGTTTCATGTGAAATTTCTCAATTCGAAAAAAAAATAATAAATAGATATTGTTTACAGAAGAGAGAGACACTGCATTCGAAAAAAAACGTTTCACGCTAAATAGCTGTCGGCCGCTGGCGTTTTTGCCTCATGCCTTACTTCTTCTATACCGAGTTAGCCTCATTATTTAATAGCCGCACCTTGTATTTTTTAAGAGTGTCGGTGTAAAGGCTTAGTTGATTCATAAAAACGTTAAATTCTTTCTTCCTTTTTTTTAATAATTTGTATCACAATATTATTGTGCTATTATGCAAGAAATTAAATATCTATGCAAGTCTGTAGAATGGACGGAAAAAAGCATTCCAAATTTCTTGTGGTATCGTTTCATTTTAATTTTCTGTTGTTTTATAGGGCCTTTTCCAGCGGAATAATATCTATTCACAGCAATAGTTTGGATAATTACTTATCAAATATGACTCTTTTTTTTAATTTCATATTTTAAAAGTAAACGTGTTTATATAAGAAGATTTGTAATATTACTCCTTATATATATATATATAATTAAACTTAATTCTTAAAAATGTATCACTGAAACAGAAGGATACATTTTTAAGATACTTGTTCTAGCTTTTTTTTTTATATAAATATTGTCAATTTTTAGCTTTTTTATGTTGTGTGGATTAAATGGCGTATTTTGAAACATTGATAAACATTTGAAAATATTTCTAACGATCATTAATCTTGGTCATGATAATAGTAAAGTTTTTCTAGCTTTTATGATTGGGAATTCATCAAGAATCCTAAAAATTAAATAGCTTTTTAAAATTACAATGCACAAGAATAGCATAGGTAATATTAGAATACAAACTTTGAGAAACATAATTGCAACAATTACGATTAACTTTTTCTTTCTATGTATGTGACATTTGAAAACCATTCTGACGAATGATATATGATGAAAATAGTTTGATTATGTACACGACGATGAATATGATGATTTATTATTATGTATTTATGTTATTTGTCGTTTCGTATATACAGATTATTACATTCAATATTATCTAATCTAAAAGATAATGATAAAGAGCTAGAATGATAAAAAACCATTCCGTATAAAGTATGATTAAATGCAAGAGCGGAAAGAGAAAAATTTTAGCTATCCAAACTTCGAAACTTATTTCCTAAAAGCCATGAGAATAAACTTATCGTGAATAAACTATATTGTAAGCAATATCTTCTTCCATTCTGTATTCCAAATACATAAAAATATTTTTTCATTTATTTTATTTTTCATAACTCACAGCCATTTTTCATTATTATCTGTTCATATGAGAAGTATATACAGTCTATATATATACCGTTGAAAGTATAGAAGAAAATTTATTTCTTCTCAACTCATTTATTCTGAGAGAAATATATTCTTACAGCTGTATTGATAATGTCATGAATAAGTGGCTACTTTTTGGATGAATTTCCATTTGATACTAAACTCATACGTTATGGTGAAACAAAGAACATTACTTTGGAATTTTCCTTGCTAAAAATGTTTTTTTTTTCTTTTGGTCGTAAGATCTTCTATAAATGTCTTGAAAACTGGTCACTTTACTCATTCTCTTAAAAAATTACTCTTCTATCATTTTCTGATTTCTTAGCGCTATTAAATTTGATACAATCTTAAAGGGTGTCATTTGTATTTTCCTCTAAAGATAACTGTCAAACAACTGTTTTAGCAACACTTAAAACCAGAAGGGTAAATTGAGAAGATCCTTTTCGGCATACATATAAACCAAAAGACTAACGTTACTCATTCTTGATAAAAAATAAAACAAGCCGAAGTCCATTTCTTTTCCTTCGTTCTTAATAACTATTGGATAAAAAGTTAAAAGTTGTAACTCTAGCACTTTATACATGATGGAAATAGTTTGATGAAATAGTATATATATACAGGATTGTAACAAATTAAATTCACCAATTCAGAAGTCTGTAGAGCCTAAATGAAACATGTGCTCACTAGCATGTAATACGAGTGATGCGCTCTGTGAATACTGAAAAAAGAATTCGTTAAAATTTTCGTCAATTGGTACTTCTGCGCCATTATCTAAGGCGATTTTTTTGCATATTGGTTTTATTAGTAAAGCAAAATTGAATAGTTAATTTGAGCTTGTTTTTTTCAGTTACACAAAACTCATCGAAGAAGATACCTCATTTATTCAAATCTTTGACAAACTACTTGAGGTAGTGATGTCACATCTTCGAAACTACGATTAAAATTAATTTAAAGGCGTAAATCACTGGATGCTTTTACGGAACTACTGATGAAATAGTATACATATACAGGATTATTACAAATGAAACTCACCAATTCAGAAGTCTGTAGAGCCTAAATGAAACATGAACTCGCTAGCATGTAATACGAGTGATGCGCTCTGTGAATACTGAAAAAAGAATTCGTTAAAAAGTTTCGTCAATTGGTGCTCCTGCCGAAACTTTAAAGACCTTAAGTTACCTGTGTATCCTTAAATTTAATTCCTTACTAAATGGCTAATCTCAGGCGAAATCTAAAGAGAGCTTACAAAAGAATTTGAGCTAAATATATTAACAATATTTTATTATGAAAAAGTCTTCCAATCTTCTTTTCCATGCCGTTTTAGGAATGTCGGGGGTGGATTGATAGCCATTTGAAAATACCCGGACTTAAGGTCTAACGTAGACATAATGCAATTTTGTTGGATGTTCATTAACAGGTCATCAATTATTGGCAAGGGGTACTTAGGACACCTGGTGAAAGCATTCAGCTTTCGGCTATCAATTGCGAATGCATACGAGTCAGAAAAATCGACGGACTTGTCATTTTTCTTTCTACACAAAACCACGGGGATATATGGCGACTGAATGGGCATAATAGTTCTTTCTTCCAGCATTTTTTGAATATGTAGGCCTATTATGTGCTCTTTAACCTCTGTCATGATGGTAAGGATGAAACGTTACTGGAGGATGTTCAAATTCGTACCAATCTCCAGTGACAATTTCGTGATAAAGTATATGAGTAAGACCAGGTTTATCAGAGAATAAGTCAGAGTACTTCCCGAAAAGCTGCTGCTGTCCTCTGTGAAATTTTGTGAGGGCTAGGTCGATTTCGACAGGTTTCACCTCCTTATTTTTAATCGTCCGTATCTCATCATCAGGGATAGCCAAAGTGCTTGTTTTAAAATCTAGAGTAATCCTAGAAGCTCGCATAAAATCCACTCTTAAAACGCAAGGATATTGTAAGCCTTCAACGACGTGGAACTGCCAATCTTTCTTAAAGTTTCTAATACAAACTGATAAGGTTACACGTCTTAGGATTTTATATGTTGCTCCTTGTGCCATAAACACCGAAAGGTTCGAGGCTAACCTTTTGACAAAATAAAAATAACGATTATAGAATGCAAGCGACTCAAACGATTTCTCAGCCCCCGTATCTCATAATGCCCTTACAAACTTATAGGACATACTTTCATATTGTGAAAGTACTTGAAGAAGTTGAATTTTTGAGACCGGTTTTGCGGACTTCGAGATAATCCAGAACGGGAGTTGACATTCTCAACGTTATACAGGGTGTCTAGCCTTAATGTGAACCAATAGCTAATTCCCGAACCGTTCAATTTAGATATGCACTTCCAATTTGAAAAATGTTTTTAAAAAGGTAAAGAATGTTTTTACGTGCTTTTCGAACCAAAAAACTCATTTACAAAAAATTACAAAAATTAAATTTTTACACGGTCCCCAGGTCCTATCACTTATATTTAGGAATAGATGCAGTACACAAAAACAAAGTAAACACAAAAAGTTTTATTTTATGACTGGCTGAGTTATGGAAGTTTGAAAATCATACATTCCATCCATTTTTTCGGCCATTTTCAAGAAGCTAGTAGGGGGCCATCTCGAAAGTGAAATTAATTGGAATTCTGCCAGGAAACTTTCGCTTTTGCACGTCACTTATATGTAAATCGTTTTTAAATTTAAAAGTACGTACATTACATTAATAATACAATAATTAAGTACTTAAGAAATAAAATTTATTCTGTGTACGTGTAAAACATAGACAAAATAAAATATTTTGGACGAAGAAAACATTTCAAAAGCAGTTCCAAAAAAATAGACTTATTTGCTGCAGATTCAGACTGATTTGCTGCGGTACTGATCATGGCGAGCGTTAAAAATCTGTTGTGTAGTCGCTTGCAATTGCATACAGTCCTATTCTAATATTACGAATTCTAGTACGGGAGAACGAGATGTATACAAATGAAGAATATTGCGAAATGGTACTGTTGTATGGGCAGTGTAATCGAAATAAGAGAGAGGCGGTATCCATCTTATTGTACTATTGCCCGTGCTGTTCAACTCTTGTATAAAACTGGGAGTTATCATAGACGTATTCCCTTGTCTCGTGCCACACCATCAAGCTTGCGGATATCCGGTGAGGATGTTCTAGGATATGCCCTGGCTCATCCTGAAAATAGTGTCTGGGATATTAGCAAGGCTTGTTCCTATTGAAAATCGACGGTGTGGAACATATTACATATGTACGGTGCAGATCCTTATCGTCCAGTCCTGGCGCAGGAACTAATGCCCGGAGACCAGGAGCGTCGTTTTGATTTTTGCAATTTCGTGTTAAACACACTGGATGAAAATCCAGATTTTTTTAATGAAGTTTTGTGGTCGTAGGAATGCCAGTTCTCGAGGCAAGTCACTATTAATACACAGAATACGCATTATTGGTCCCTCGAAAACCCACATCTAATACGACCGAATCGCCACCAAATGCGTTGGTCGGTGAATGTGTGATGCGGAATATGGAAGAGCACGTTAATTGGCCTAATGTATTTCGATGGACCTTTAACATCAGAATCATACACGGAAATTTTATCTCGACCATTAGCCGAATTTTTAGAAGATGAAGCTTCCTTTGGGGATTTGTCACGCATGTGGTACCAGCATGATGATGCACCCGCACACAAATCTGCTCAACCATGTACATTTTTGACGCAGACATTTGCCATTCGAATAATCGGCTACGGAGGTCAACAGGAGTGGCCCCTGCGATCACTCGACCTAAGTTCTCTGGATTTTTTTCTCTGGAGCTTCCTAAAAAGCAAAGTGTACGAACATGAATCCACGAGTGAATCCGATTTACTCAATTGAATAAACATGACATGCAGGTCTGTGACACCAACTATGTTGCAGAAGCTACAGGTGGAGTTTCTGACGCGGGTTCGGTACTGCATTTCTGCGGAAGGCAGTCATTTTGAACATTATTTAAGTTAATTTGGTCATTCTGATATAATAAAGCCCCTGATTCATGATTAGTGCATCATTCCACATTATGTTATAATTTGAACGGAAATCCTGTATTTTTTTGCTGCTATTTGTTAAAACAAGCTGTTTTAATCTTTTCGGTACAAGTTGTATTTCTTTAATTTAACTTTTATTTGCCACACAGCAATACAAATTGTCAATCTATGATGTTTACTACGATGTTTTAATATTACTATGATGTTTTTCTTTTGCTCTTTCTGTAGATAGTGAATTATTGTTCTCTAAACTCAATTTATATACGACCCTCTTTTCTGAGCAATTCAAATGCTTCAATTTTAAGCAGCCATAACTCGGCCAGTTTTTATAGTAATAAAATGAAACTTTTTGTGTTTACTTCGTTTTTCTGTAATGCATATTTTCATAAATACAAGCGATAGGACCTGGGGACCGTATAAAAATTTAATTTTTGTAATTTTTTTGTAAATGGGGTTTTGGTTCGAAAAGCACATAAAAACATTATTTACCGTTTTTAAAACATTTTTCAAATTGGAAGTGCATATCTAAACCGAACGGTTCGGGAATTAGCTATTGGTTAACATTAAGGCTGGACACTCTGTATGTTGTATTAACTCAGTCTCTGGTTTCACTAAATCTAGCTAAAGCGCAATTTTTAAAATATAATAGACAAAATCTGTCGGAGATTGATTCTGCCGCAATTTAGCAGAGTAGAATTTCGCTTCTAAACGAGTATGGTCAAGTACTTCAGGAAAGGAGTCTTTTAGTACAGTTGATACCTTTTCAAAATCTGTTGACTCCCCTTCCATTAAAGATGCACTGATCACATCATACCAATCGCGCGCTCTGCTTCTTAAATAAGAGTAATGTAATTCATCCGAAATCTTATAGTAGGTAATACTATCATTAGCAATCTGCAGAAATTCATTTACATTTCCTGGTCCATTAAAATACTTTATCAGAAAAATTAAAACTCCAGGTAGGAATCTTATTCCAGGGGTGGGAACGGTTGGGTACCACTGTAACGATTGTTTGCTTCTATCCGACTCTTGTGCCATAGTATGATTAAATATAATTAACTCTACAAGTCAATAACTGATTCAAAGACACGCAAGTCTACTCCAACTCAACTATTTATTTATCAATTACTATAATATAATATTTAATGGGTTATAGCTCTCTTTGGACTCTTAAGATTAGCCCACCAATTTAAATATCATTGAAATAATATGCTCTTACCAAACTCTTCTTGTTGGGGGTGCTTTTTTCCGTCTAATCCTCTGCGACAGCTATAGCCAGTAACTACTCTTGATATTATCTGCCTCTTGTTAGAACTATAGTCAGAGTTATCCACACTCTATTTCTTGCCTCTAAATTTCACTTTACTGATGTATCACTGTATCTGAATTGCTTCACTTTATTTTCACCTGCATCTAATTAACATAATCACGTTTCCTTTTGGTTGAGAAGAAATTGTTATTTAATGCAATCAATCTCAATTAAAATTCTCAAGGTCAGTGAAGAGAAAATCACAAATAGCCCAACGTCACAATTTGAATAAAGTGCTAAAATTGACTGTTGTGATAAAATAAAAGAAAATCAAAATGAAAAATTAAAGAAGTTATGCTGAACATCACAATTTCCCCCTCTACAAAACTGGACCCCTGAAAAGGTGTCATTCCAGAGTAAATCAGCTCACAAAGAGATAAACTCTAAGACTTAAAAATTAGGTGTTTACAAGTTAACAGAGCAATAGTTACAACAAATGCATTATTTAAATGCCATATGATTTACATTCCAATTTTAAAATAAAACGTTAACGAACAAATAAGAAGAATCAATATTGCTGAGTATGCTTAAATATTTTCACAGCATTTTTGCTGTTGTGTGGCATTATACTTAAAATTCTAACATCAATTTGTGTTCATTAGTATAATTTTTAATCTTGACATGAATTCTTGAACCTTAAAAAGTAAACAAATATGTGAGTAAGGTATTTTGGCAAGTTAAGAACTTACATAGTATAATATTAACAAATATTTACACAGATGAAAATTTCAAAAATTGCAATTTGGAAGGATTTATATGCATTGCATCCCAAATACAGTGTTCAATGGCAAACACAATACAATAACGTAAAGAAATTTGTGAATAGTTTTCAATGAAACTCAAAATTTATTTTAAAACATGTTTTTACTTTAATTTTTCTATGAGCTGGTCTACGACAATGTCTCAACCATAACATTATTCCATTTGTAGTTGAAGAAGTGTGATCTGTTGCGACAAAATATTGCCACACTTGTCTGCATGTCAAACTTAATGCAATTGCCTTGTTTATTTACTTATTTACTTATGTAATATATTATTTATATTAAAACATCTTATCCTTTAAACACCGTACATGAGAAATCACCTAAACCAAATATTCATTCATTGTAACACAAAACATCCTATAAAACTCAAATTACCATTGAAAATTACACTGTTTAAAAATATACTCTCATTTCAAAACAACATAATATTTATCATTTATTATTTAATCTTAGTAATAAAAGTATAATATGTCTCATTTGACTTGAAAAGTATGTAAAATTAATACAATTTCTAATAATATCTATTTTAGATTGCTACTACACATATCAAGATAAAACATTGTTGTAATAATTTTCTAAATATTGCACAAATATAAGAAATCTAATCATTTCATTTATATGTCACACAATATAAAAAATTTTGAATTTCGTGAATTTTATAAACCCAAGCACATTTCATATAGAATGATTTCAAAATTTTAGAATGATACATAACACATTTACTTTTGTAATCTTAGGATCATTGAGTTAAATTATAAAATAAATTTAAGTTAACTTTTTCATTTTGTGTATCAATTGTATCCTCCATGTTTATCTATTTTCCTGATATTAAATACATCAATTATGTTAAAATTAAATCATAAAAATCATCCAATTCTAATCGAAACAAATGTAATTCTAGTTTATAAATAATTATATTAAATTAGAGAAATATTTAGAAAGTTTAATCCGAACTAATTTAAAAATATTTCAACTAAATCAAGAAAAATTATCATCACAATTACTATTTTAAATTAAGATATTCACAACTTTTTCAAAATAGAAATAAATCAAAATTCGTAATTCATATATTATACACCAATTAAAACACTATTGTGTTTTTTTTTCTAAAACTTTTACATTAAAAGAATTCAATTGTAAAATAAAATTAATTCAAAAGTTATCATAAACACAAAATGTAATATTTGTTACACCAGGATTCATATTTTCATAAAATTTCTTGGATTAATTATTAATGAAAAAATATGTGGAAAACTTAACTGAATTTGAAATGTGGAGTATCCAAATTTTATTTTAAAAATCCCATTCACAGGTATTAAAGTGTTCATTAAAGTTAATGTACATATGGGGATTAAGTTGTTTGTTTTGAATTTGTTTTTGCTTATAGTCCTGACAAATGAAAGAGTTTGTCGAGGAATGAATCATTACCAGATTCAGTCCTCTACATAGTTCCACAACATAGTTTAATGACATAGTTCCACAACATAGTT
>BMAW01020302.1:10023-27883 GCA_019974015.1 Nephila pilipes
TTTAATGACATAGTTCCACAACATAGTTTAATGACATAGTTCCACAAGCTACAATTCTACATATATCTTACAGAAGATGATACTGCACGCATTCTTGATAAAAGGCCGATTAACCTGTACTAATATTATCATTTTTTTCTGCTTGGATGAAGTTTTTTTGAGACATCGATGCTTGTCATTGTAGCAGTTTAAACAAAGGATATCCAGATAAAATCTCAATGATGTTTGCTCTTCTTCACAGGGTAAGACATAGCGAATTCAAGTATCTGAAAAAGCAGAGTAGATGGACTTGAGATTTTCCCTGTCGGCAAATGCTGCAGACTTTCATTGAAAATCATTATGGCGTATGTTACTGTTGTCCAATTTTCAAATAAAAAAAAAACAGTCCATTGTGGAAACAATCTTCAACATTAAAGTTTTACTGAACTTCATTGCATTGAATGATATAAAAGTGTTGATTAGTGACGTTTCACATGATAATTAAAAGCTTGGAGAAAGAAGAGAAGAGAGGGCGGAAAAGATTTCATCAGATTTTCCACCTATTTAGGTCAAAGCAACAGTTAGATTTAAAACGAGGGGCACTGATTGGTAGATTAATTTCATTGGAGTGCTATAAAATAAATTACTGTGATAAAGTATAAGAAATTTAAAATGAAGAAAATAAAAAGTTATGCAGATCATCACACACACATGCTGTTGCTATTCGATAATAAGAAAGTATTAACGTGTTTTAAGTAAGTACCGCTTTAATGCTTAAAAAAGAAACCATTTTCAGTTTTCTCAACTATTTTATTTTAATAATAAATCCCTTACCTTTATCTACTTTTCAACTTAATGTTCTCCTCCATTAGGATTAGTATCATATCGTATACAACCAGTGTCTGTACTCCATCCTCATAGAAATCTGCCACCTGATGTGCTAACTACTGCAACACGGCCGTTTGACATCATCACCATAGCGCTGACAGTCTAAATTCCTTTTCAATTAGAGGAATAAGTGGCAGTAACTGGACACCAGATCAAGGCCATACTGAAAGGGATCATGTAATTTTCGGCCATACGAGGCTTTGAAATCTCGGGTTCGAACCTTTTGTGGATGCTCATTGTCCTGCAACAAAACAATCCCTTTACTGAGTAGGCCATGTCTTTTGTTTTGGATTGCACGACGCAGTTTAGTTAGTTAAGGTGTCACAACACGCTTTGGAATTTATTGTATCACTCCCAGGCAAAAAATCTACAAGTGACCCCCCGTGCTTATCACAAAACACAGTATACGGGATTTTGCGTGCTGAAATTATTTACTTAAACTACCCTTTTTAGGGTAATGTTGCATTCCTCTATTGCATGGATCTCTGGTTTGATTTCAGTATGTGTAGTATATAAGTATGTGTAGAAGAATTAGGAACAATATACGGTAGTATACCTTGACTTTTGTGCAGGTTCCTGCTAATATTTCCTCACATTTATCTTCGATTAGCTTCACATTTCTTCTCTTAATTTTTTGACTTCATTCTTAGAGAAAATTATGAGTACAAAGCTTAGTTTTTGAAGAAAACGAAAAAAGATAACAGTAATTTCAATATGTGAATTCATAAAATTCTCAAAAATTGTGAAACACTATTTATATTGCATAATAAACATTTGAAACATTTACACTTATTGTAATACAAGCCATAATGTACTAGAAAGGCTATTAAGTATACGTTTTCTATAAAGTATGTGCTTTTTGCATAATTACATTAAAAACCAGAATTTGTAAAAGAATAAAAACTGGAATTCAATGCATAATAATTTTCACACTTACTTAAACATAACTGAAAAACATATGAAAATAAAGTTCCTGTATGTATATTCGTTTTTACATCGGTTTACTCGTGATAAAATATTATACGTTTAGCATGAATATAAGTAATTGTGACGTTATCCTTTTATCCGTCTCATCTGTTATCTTAAATGTTACTCGAATTACAAATCTAAATTTAAACTTAAGTGCAGAATTCGGCAAAGTAATTAAAATAGACAATTATATTTCAAAATAGAGTTAATTAGAGTTTATTTCGAAATAGGGATATAGGTGTGAAACTGTTTGTAAGGGATGCTCACAAACAGCTTTACGTCCATATCCGCAATTGTTATATAACAACTTAAATAACATATCAAAGAATAAATTTACCAGAATATGGTGCAAGTACTTCCCCTAAATATTCAATCAACCAGACAATGTAGGGTCTAGTCTCACAAATGACGTAGGCATGAAAGAAAAACCAAGGGGAAAAAAAGAAAGGCCCAAGAAAATCCCTCTACAATCCACTAGTACCCTTCTTATTATCATGGCCTTCTTAATTCTCAATTCTTATCTCTGTCGTTTTTATACTTGATTGTATATATTCACTCCACTTCTAAAATTGGATTAATTTGCATCATCACGTTTCATTCGATTGGAAAGAAGCTGGAAACATAAATATAAAATTAGAAATAAACCCCAGATGTTATTTAAGGGAAGTTTTACGAATATCGCTTGTTATAAGTTATCTTCCTCGTTTATTTATTATTTTGTTAAAAATAAATAATATTCTCGGAAACTTAATATCATTCTCTTTAAAGTAGAAAAAAAAGAGTAATAGTGATTTATACGTACAACTTTTTTATTGTTATTCTCATGCTGATATATAACAATTATTTAGTAAACATTCAATTCTGAAATAGCCTATTTGTTTGACACATTTTTTATCTTTATAAATACTAAAACTTCTTCATATTCATTTCATTCCTTGAATAAATGTTGGAATCGTATAGAGAAAGCAGAATCACATTTTTATAAGTCTTCAAAGCCCGTAATAAAAGATACGAAAATTAAAAAAAAAAGTGTTATAAAGCAATATAAAAATGATGAAACATTGAGGCTTAACACATTAAAAGGAAGCAAAATATAAAAAAAAACCTGAAGTGTTTTTCCAACAATCATACCCATAGTAACAAATTGTCACTACTGATGAAGCCTTCAGTTAACCACTGGGTAGTAGTTTCCGGGAGAAATACCACATCTTTCAAAGTAATTGACGTTTAGTTTTATTAATTTTCCTTTTTTTTTCTGTTATTTGTTTCTCTCCACAGTATTTATCGGAAGCTAGGATGGCGAATCGGTCATCTATTGTCAGACCAAACATAAGATAAATGATTTGTCTGGACAAGAGACAGTTCCTGAAGTTTCCCCGCGTTCCTCTGTCCCAAAACGCAAATACTCTCTTCGCTTCATCTACTTTTATGGCACTTTTAAAATAAGAGAAAAACAGTCCTTTTCTTTTTTCTATTTTTTTCATTAATTCTATGTTTGTATATCTTTGAATTTCTTTTTCGTTTTCATACAGAATAGAAAGTATTTTCAAAGACTTCTGTATTGTATGTTTCTACCCTGTCTGTTCTTCAATTCAAATATGTTCTTTGCATTAAAAATATTAAAAGCCATACATTTCACTTATTTTTTCTGAAACGTATGCATATATTTATCGAAAAAGAAAAATGTAACAGTTACAAATAAGATTAGAAATTCGGCTTGTATTGTTAAAACTTAGTCAATGCCCTCTTTATAATGATATACTCAAAATTGATGTTATATATAGGTAACGATATTATTCAAAGTGTATAAACGTATACTCCCTAATATCAAGTACAGTTCAAAATAAAATTTGAATTGACGTTTTTGGTTTTTTTTGGTTTGTTTTGTTTTTTAATTTTTATTGCTAAGGTGACCAATCGTCCTCCTTTTATAGGTTCTGTCCTTCCTCGAAAAGTGTCCTCCTTTCTATCATCCGCTTCAATATTTTAAAGCTAACCTGTTAATCTCTGTATTCAGAGATACTGCACCAAACTGTTATGCAAATGCTTAGTTAAAAAAAAACTTTAAGTTTATTCAAAAGTAAGATGACTCGTTCTAACACCTGCTATAAAGCGTATTTAACAATTATTTGAGCCTCTCCGTTCATTTTTTTACTCTTAAACAAATGTCCAAAAACCCTTAAATCTTTTTTTAATTATGAATTATCGGAGGCATTAATATATTTTGTACATAATCAGGCATCCATTTTCTACAAAACGATTCAAAATATTGAAGGTGAACATATTTCAGCTACAGAAGTTAGTCTTATTTTGAACGATTTTATCTTTAAATATAAATCCCGATTTGAAGAAAAATTTATTCCTTTAATAATAAAAAGAAAATTGTCAAATTTAAGGGAATCAAACGTGAGCATAACGGAAAAGTGCACCAAAGAAGTGAAATTTTTTACCAAACAGGTTTTCAAAATGTCGAAGAAAGGTCTGAAACAAATATCACAGGAAATAACATTTTTCAATTGTATTCTTTTGACTTCATCGCAAGTAAATTGGGCAGATATTGAAAATTGTGTTCAGTTTTTATCAAAAGAAATGCCTGATTTTAATATCGATGACAATTGTCTGTTTGAAGAAATTAGAAGACTGAATGTATATTTAAATTCTGATAAATTATTATAGAACAAAGGGAAAATAAGCATATTGAAATTGATAAGAGATGGGTAGAAATATTTAACCATTTTAAAAATGAACACATTTCATATGAAAATTTAGTCACTCTTGTTGAATTGTCGTTGTGCTGCCCTGCAATTAATGCGGCGGCAGTTGAAAGATATTTTTCCATTGGTGATGATTTTTGGACGAGAGAGAAATCAAGAATGAATTTTGATATTCTAGCTGCAGCACTCACCGTAAAATTCAATATGAAAGATATTTCTTGCTCTGAAATTTTCAATATATTGTTAAAAAATGATACATTGACAAAAAATATTCATTTAATGAAAAAGTACTCGTTTAATTAAATAATTAAAAGCGTTGTAAGCATAATTAGTGTATTTTTGTTTGAATTAATAAAATGTTTGATTTATTTACGCTGTACTTCATTCTTAAAATTTTTCGTCCTCTTTTTCGTTGTAAAAAAATTGGTCACCTTAGTATTGCATTTAAACAGTGAGTTTAAAGAATTCATTTATGTGTTTGAATGAGAGAAAACGAGTGGTTAATAACATTAAGACTAAGAGAATACTCCCACTCATAATAAAAAAAGTAACATTTACCAACTACTTTCTTTACTGTTTTAATGAGAATTGTCAGGAAAATACTAATTTCAAGAATAGAAGCGTTGACATATATTTATTTTTAAATGTCAATGTCAGTGATTCATTATAATTTTAATTCCTATTTTATGTCAATCCGAAAACAAATTTGAGGTTATATCGTCTGTTAGGAAAAAAATTTCTAAAAATTATTATTTCGTTTTCCTAAGTAATGCACTTTACTATAGTACATTTTCCATATCTCAGCGGTTACCGAAGCAGCTATTACCATTTTCTTTCAGAAATTATGGAAAAATAGCACTACATGACAAAATTATACTTATTTCAGCTTTAATGTACTAAATACTAATTTACCTAATAAAAGCATAAGCACTTACACATTAACGTTTTATTTGAATATTAAAATCAAAAATACATCATTTATATTCACTTCTACCAGATTAAATCTAACACTTTTTTTCTTTAACAAAAAATCGCAAAAATTATTGTTTTGTTTTTTATCAATAATACATACTTTTTAATGCTATATAAAATTTATTTACATTAAAATAAAAAAAATTATCTATGTCGTATAAATAAAAACAATGACTTTTTATTTAAAAGTTATTTGAGGTGATTATTTAAAAAGAAATAGGAATGTAATTGTAATTAAGATGCTTCATTTGCTTAAAATTGCGAATTGCCTATAAATTATATCTTTAAAAGTTGCACATTTACATATACCACAATTATGTCATTTTTATAACCATGATGCTAATTAATACATTCTGCACACGACTGAAATTCTTTTACAATAACTTACTGCTAAAAATTATTTCCTCTCCTCTTTCAGCTCTTTTGTAGGTATTTTCTTTAAACACAGCATCTCACAGCAGCAATATACTATTCCAATCTTTTTATTCTTATTATTTGATTCCCTTCTATTATTCTTTTGATGTGATTAGAAGAACCTATCTCTTACTTTCTTTGGTATAAGACTTTCAAATCTTAAAGCCTTTGGGATATTGAAAAGTTTAGATTATTCAATTTCGTTACTTTAAGAAAATATTAAAATAGTTAGAATCGGTAATGTGATGAAATGTCTACAATGATGTCTAATAAAATTATGAGAAATACTTTACTCTGTTATGAATATAATATTTATTACATTTACTAATGTAAATTTTCCCAAATAGAATGGATTGTCTTTATAACAAACATTCATTTAAGTGAAATTATTATATAGTGCATGTATTATAGTATCAAGATTTGCACTTTGAACTTTTATAATGTATTTTATGTGGGGTTTAAATTCATTAGTTGTCAAATCAAATCCTTTGTAACGTGATGAGAGAAAACAAAATTATATAAACCATATAAATTATGTACTTTGTCAATAACTGCACAAAAGGAAGGGGGAATGTAACGACCGCATCATACGATTGCAAACAAGAATTAATGTCAATAAATCCTTTAAAATGAAAGGGTTCAATCTTGGTTATCGGTTTCTAAAAATATTGGTATCATAAAAAGGATATCACTGACACATTACAGCTTCATAATAAATTTGTATTACTTAACTAGATATTACGCAAGACTCTGAACATGCATAATTCACATGTTTAGTATACATGTCTCTGTTGAATAAAGAATAAAGTGATTCAAACAGTTTCAGTAATTATAATGACTTTTACGGACTCGGTTTCTTAATTTGTAAGAAAACATCAATGCAATGAAATTTAGAACAGCATCATTTTTCCTGTATCAATATAATTTATAATATCATTTACTGGTTTTGGTAAATATAAAGTAATATTTTAAATTATATGTCACTTTTATCTGATCATCGTCAACTGAAAAACTGGCCTCTACATTCCTGCACTTAGAGGCTTTTAAAAATTAAGCAGAATACCAATAAAATTAATGACAACAAGTAAAATAATTGCTGCCTGTATGTGTAACTTATTAAATTTTTTCATTTTAAATTATCAACAAATATTTAAATTACAAACTTTTTCATAAATACATGGCACTTGGCATTTTTCTAGTAAAATAAGGTATCACGATTTAAAACTTATAATTATAACCCTTACTGAATAAATCATCATGTTTATTCTTTTACTGAAAGTGCGTAAACTTTTGCAACCAAGTATTAGAAATCGAAATCACAAAACTAATAGATACGTCCAAAAACCCTCCAGGGTCCATCAAACACATGTTCAAATACATTTGGGCTTAAATAGAAAAAAAATCAATTCCACATACAAACAGATTTCCAGCTTCAGTGTTTATTCTGAAAGTGATAGTTGCTCACGTTTTGCTCTGATGAGTCACGCGTAATCTGTTGCTATAACAACGCTCATTTCCTAAACTGTGTTTCACCAGCCGGAGGAGATATGCAACCAATCACGAACATTCCCGAAATTGAACTCTAAGAAATCAACGAAAGTAGTATTTGATCTGATATTTCCTCAATGGTTACAATATTTTTACTACCTGTGCTTCTTTCGCGTTGTTTCATTCATTAGGAAATGTGTATTATTAACATTCTGCATTTTGCGGATATTCGTAGAGTTTTATTTGTCTGAAATAATTTTTGGGATTTTTAAAATGCGTTTAGTGGGGAAATTTGGAGAAAGGGATTGTAGCTCAGGTGTCGTCCTCGTTACTTGGTCAAGGCTCAAAATTACTAGGTCCGTCGCCAGCAGTACTCGTGTTGCTTCTCAGTGCGACGTTGATAAACAAACACATTCTCTTCTTACGAGGTGTTTCATCTTCTTTCTCTCCCTCTTTGTAAGAAAGAAGTTCTGTTATCTCATATAAGGATCACATCTCCCCTGGTATCTGTGTTCCATTGCGTGAATATCTTGGTGGAATCTTTCTCTTTGTTTATCACTTAAGTTCTTGGTTTTTGGGGGAAAGTCCGAATGCGAAGCTTAGAAGTGTATTTTGAGTGACATTCGACATACTAGCTCTGTCGCCAATAGTCCTCATGTCGTTTCTAAGTGTGACGCTGATTAAACATTCAATCAATCAACTAAGGTGTCTCTCAGTTAATAGTTGTTCAAATAGTTTGAATGGTTAAGTGGCTAAAGTACGCAATGTACAAAAAATGATTCTATTCTTTTTATGACTAAAAATATTAAGCTAATAGTTTTAATGGTAAAGTGCTAAAGTATTCTAACAAGCCATTATATTCTCATTTGTTGGTTCTCTTCAAATTAGAGGAAAATTGATGAAAATGAGACAGCTCCTTTTGAAAACGATGAGCAAATTCACGATAGAAGACTAGAGCATCACATTCAAGAGTTTTCATTATAAATCTTCTGATCTTTTGCTTGAGAGCACTAATCATGACATCTGCTTGAGAAACCCCAAACTGATATACATTTGATAAAAACGAATTTTTATTTTCAGGCAGTCTTTTAGAGGAAATTGTGAGTTATAACTGCTCACAATGATCTACTAAGATGTTTTCCATTCTAAAAGTATTAATTTACCACAAACTTTCAACTCCAATGACATATAGACCTTCTTTAAAGGGATTGAGGTATTAAGTGTCACTTTTTTCAGTCTCTACTTCGTATTTTATTGTCACTTCTGAATGAATGCGTAACTAATTTCTTATGAGATACATTTCACTTGCATTTATTCTATATCAAATTAATATCTTACTTTTTTTCTTTTGTTAAATTATTTTTTTCACGTCAAGCTAGGATTATTTTTGTTTTACCTCCAAAGCGGTAATTACCGTATATCCTATAAAGATTATTTTTTTTTAAAAAGAAAGAGTTATGTTTGAAATTGTGATTGTAATTATGATTGTTTATTAACGAGAAAAAATACGAAGGCGACGGACTTCGAAGTTTTGAGTCTCGCTCAAGTGACGCTGACGGCTTCTGAGCTAGGAACTCTCTCTCCAAATTTCCACATCACGCCAATAGGAGACTTGTGACCTCTACTATATTTAACATGCATCGTCTCCGCTACACAGTGGGTTATTTCAAATCATGGAAATTACCAAATAAAGTATACAATCCGTGAGATCATTTGATTAAATAAAAATAGCAATTACCTGTAAAAATACCTGTGTCGTAACAGGTTCTGACGCGCTGTTTCCTTTAAATAATCTTTTGTGCCACTTTATTACGTTATTTGAATTGAGAACCACGCTTTGTGAATCAACCGTGACTTATGTAAATTAGGATTACTATATAAGATGGATAGTGAATAGGAAAATTTAAGATACTGAGATTGGAGGTGTTAGTGAGGTTAGAGGAAAGAGGTGTCAGAGGAAGTAGTTAGATTAATGAGCACACGATATCGGTACGAGAAGGTGCAAAGTGATTTTCTAAGAGTATGTCCCTGATTCGGATCCATTCATTAAAACTTCATTGATTCGGATTCAGTAATGGCAACTTTAAAATTTGCTGTTATTAAGATAAGTAAATTTCCAAATTTTTATTTTTGATTAGAGCACTATTTAGTAAGCGCTCCATGTTCGTAATACAAATTTATTTTTGGTCCTTCTAAAGGCAAAATAAATTTAGCTAAAGTTTCTTGACAGACTATTTACTGAACGATTATGTCTCATAATATGATCAATGGTCCCCGAATGTACGCTTGTAAATGCTTAGCTTCTTAAGAACTCTGGAATTGAAATAATTACATGGATTGAGGGTTCATCTCATAAATTAATTCAAGAAGCTAAACTATAAATTGTATAATTAATTCAATGAATTAAAATATAAATACGTATTAAAGAAATTTATATGGCAAAAAAATAAAAATTATCTGAAAATGAGCCAGATACAGAACTCCGATATATCTTTATTAACTGTTTAAAAATTTCAAACTTTTCCCTCTAATTGACATCCTCATCGATACTTTCTGCTTCAAATACAAGTATTTCCTAATAAAACATAAAGTTTTATTAGAAGTTAAAAACATGTAAATTAGAAATAAAATTATCCTTTATATTATCTAAACTTTTTATATATCTTATAACAACTCCCTTAGAACAATCAATGCTGTCGGGAAATTTAATTTAACGATAGTAGGAAATCTGAACCAACAAAATAAGTACAAATACCAAAGACGTTAAAGAAATGGAAAATCACTCATATTTATAAAGCCAGTGTTTTACGACATACCAGTTTCTGGAATTGAAATCTCTTTTAATTAGCCAAAAAGACCAGTAAAGCAAGGTACAGCTAATTATTAAAAAAAATTCAGACTATTTTCAAGTTTTACAATATAAATACCGGAATCAATTTACTTCAGGTATAGCTTTATTCATAATTTATTCATTTGAAATAAATGTTGGAGGCAAAAAAAATCTAGTAAATATCCCCAAACAAGGAACACAAAGAATTTATATAAATATTCACAAAATAAAATATATAAAACTCAGAATAATCAAAATAGTATATATTATTTGAAGAATAATAAAATCTAAAAGAACACGGAAACATTTGAATGAATTAAAAGCTTAACATATTTAATTAACTTAAAAGCTTAACAGATTTAAGAGTTAAAAAAAAAGAGAAAAGTCTTGTAGTTACGATTTTATAATGGCGTTTCTTAAAGTTCATGAATGAAAATTCGTAAGGTAATATTTCTGTCCAAACAATCAGTGCTATAAAATCTTGATTTCAGTTGGTAATCCTTGTTGAAGTAAAACAGAATACCTTGAGCATTGAGTTTAAGATGTAACAAGAATCAATAAACTTGACTATCAACTTTTAAGTTACAATTATAACAAAATATCTTATCCAAAATGTATAGTACAAACTCATTGAAGTCAAATGTCGCATGAAGAACTATTTGTAACTAAAACAAATTGAATAAATAAGTACTTTAGTCTGATGAAGCATAGTCATTTGTGAATGTAAAAAAATTATCAATAGAGTAGAGAAAAACTACAACTATGTTCTGTGTAATAATATCGTGGTATTTGTATCGTTTTATTACATTCAATATTTTTCTCTAAGAAACTCCACATGTATTTATATAATGTCATCTTCATTTTGTGGTCATGAATATAAAAAACATGATTAAATTTTGCTTACCAAAATATTACACTAAAAAACACCCGTGCATTTCTTTACTCAATTCATCGGTGACTTGTACGATATATTAGCAATATCCTTTTACTTCCTTTGACACATTTTTAAAGTAATATATGGAAAATATAAATAGCTGAGATTGCTTCTAGGTCAATGTTTACATTAAGTCTTTTTTTTATGTATATTTAAGCTCCTAGAATTTAAAAATTCTTTTTTTCTTAGGAATCTAAGTTGGAACAACATACATGGGTTAAATGAGAATGGATTTGCTACTTTAATGCGTCTGCAAGAATTGTGAGTATTACTTTTTTTTAAAAAAAAAAAAAAAAAAAAAAAAAAAAAAACTTTTGTGTAAATGCATTCACCTCATTTGAGTTACAGTAATAGAATTAAATTGCTTTCATATTTATGAATTTTAAAGATGTATACAAACTGATTAGATTGTTACAATTTCATAACAAAATGAGTAAGTAATATCTAACATTTTTTGTTTCTTTCAAAACCAATGTAATTAAAAAATTACATTAACACAACAAGTACCAGCATTTAATGCATACTAATTCATACAATTTCCAGACAAAGGACCAATTTGGAAAAAATAAAAGAATTAAATGAAGAATACACAAATATTAGAAATAAAAAACATTGGAGAAAAATAGATATTGAACAATTATTTATATATGTTTAATTGTTATAGAGTTGAATAAAAAAAAGACAATAACATTATATGGCTAAGTTTATTCAAAAATTACGATAGATCATAGCATGCTCAGCGTTAAATAGTTGTCTAGATATTCAAAAAATTTTAGAAGAAATCTTTTAGCTCGAATAGAATCGATATTTTTTTTAAATTTTAATTAATATAGTAAACAGGCTAATTAATAAATTTGAAGCTTAACTTTCATCTTAACTAACATCAAAAAAATTCAAATAATTGAACTGAATTTTTCTTAAATGTGTTATTTGAGTTAAACAACTCCAAATAAATGCTATAATTACATTTCTTTTCATTTTTGCTTATATAATCTTTGTAGAATTGCATGTTACGTAAGTCAATAATGTTGCTAAAATGCTGTCTATGCCTCAATTGTTTTGATTCAGAATCATTACAAAATATGGAAATAGATGTTATAAAATTTTGAGTAACATGTTAATAGAAATAAAGTTACAGCTTACGTTACATTTCATTTTTGAATATAAAATATCGTACCTTATTTTAAAAATATTTATTTCATCTACCGTACTAAAATTAAAATAGATTCCCCGTGCTATTTTCAAGAAATTTTTATAATTCGCGATCAGTGTCTTACATATTGTCATAAATAATTATACGCAATAAACGTTTTAAATATTTTACAGTAACAACTAGCCTTGAATTTTTTCTTTCTAGTACTCTAAGTTCAGGAAGGCATGACTTTACTAATATATTTAGACCAAATATATGACAACAGTTCTCCGTTCACAGTTCTCCCCTTCAATTTCCTCACAAATTTTTCCTTTATTACTAGTTCTAATACAAGTACTTCCATTGATATTATAGTCAATCCTATATTATTCCCTCACTTTCATATAACACAAAACAGTTATAAGAAAACAATTAAAAAATATCGAGCATGATCTCTTCGCCTTAATTTGTCAAAAAGGTTCATTAAATAGAAATAATAAATTGTTTATACGTATCTATGCTACTCAGACCAGTCCTTAACAACGTCTGTCCAATCTGATGGCATGCAACAACAACAACAAATTTCATCATAAACAAAGTTCTGAGACAGCTTTTGAAATGAATTATTTAGATAAGATATTAGATATACCCCTTATTAAAAACCTCAATTCAAAAACTAGCCAGAAAATTATTTAACAGTATAGATAATAATCAAAATGCTCCTCTTCTAAGAATAGAAAAACATATCCCAAATTAAACCTAAAAAAAGTCTACATTGGTCCAGTGAAATATTAACAGTATAAATTTAATTCCTTTCTTCCCACTCTCCCAATCTCTTTCATGTAACGGTATTGTGGTTTTACTACCTGCCGATACAACTTCATTGATAGGCATGACTTTTTGCGAGGTTGTTCTTGCCAGTTATCACAGTCAGTTTCAACACGTACGTACATATCATAGTCAGTTTTAACACATACATATCACAGTCAGTTTCAACATGCTACCTTATACAACAAAAGTCAAACTGCAAGCTGATAAGAAACTTTTCCTGTCAATTAATTAAATCCTGTGCTCTCAGCTTATAACGAAACGGAGAAATATATTTATGTGATAATTACTTTTTTTTTAATTTTATGTTATAAAATTAAATATCTACTAAATTTATCATCTTTCTTTTTATTCAGTTTCTTAACCCCAAAAACTTTTCTTCCAATTTTAAATATATATTTATATCCTCTTTGAATACACGTGTTGTGTGAGGAACGCAACCATAGGTGCTATATTCCATCATGGCTAGAAATTATAAATACATAAAATGTTCTGGAATACTTAAATAAAATCAAACATTCATTATTATTAAAAACTACCTTCGTTTCCTGAATATCAACATCAAAAAGAAGCTTTGTTTCAAAAAAAAATGGCTTCACTGTGTTCAAGACCAAAATTTTTGGAATAGAATGGATACTCGTTTGTCTCAGTCAGTTAAAAACTTTTGATGTAACACCGTGTTGAAATGAGTGTATTGATTCCACTAGCTGCAAGTTGAGGAGTGTAATCTGGTTTCTTCTCGCGAAGGGAAACACGCCATCCAAGACTTTTAACGAAATAAAAACTATTTATTGGGATTATGTTATGTACTGCATTAATGTATTCGAATGGTGACGTGAGTGTAAAGCAGACAGAAAAAAATTTAAAACTATTGTGCTCTGGTCCAGAAAATCATGTCCTCTGTCTTTTAGTATCGTAAATGGACTTCCTCATTAAATTTTTGTCTCTGGGGAAATAATTAATGACGAAAGGTACTGAGAAACCATAACAAATTATGGAGGACGATGCAAAAATTAAAAAGAGGAATGTTAGTGAAGAGAGCGTGTTTTTTGCTCGGCAATGAACATCCACACACAACTAACATCCCAAAGGAACTCTTGAACTCATTCGGTTTGAACATTCCTCAATTGTTTCACTCCTGTGGGGTCGTTTATGGGTGAAAAAAGGTCTTCGACTTTGGATGAGATGCAGGTATTTGAGTACCACCAAACAATGAGCTAAAAAGGAGGTGGGGAACTTTTTTGATGGAGGTACGGAAAGCTCGTTCCTCGACTCAAAAAGTGCATTAAGAAGGAAGGCGATAATCGAAAAATAGAATTTAATATACGTATAGGATTTTTTTAAATTTTTCAAAAATACATTACCTTATCGATTTTGAGGTAGTTGAGTAATTTTTCTTAATGCACAATCTTTTTTCATACACTCAGAGATATTGAAAATAGCACACCAAGAAAGAAGCAAGCTAAGATCACAAAAACTTGCAAAATAGTTGAATGATGTCCTATATGAAAATGATCCAAGTTTAGTGCCGATGCACATGACCACACACCCTGCAGTGGCGCTGCAATCAGGAAATGGATCCTATATAAACTGGCGTATAGTGGAAGATTAGTGAAAGTAATGATCCCATTCAGACTATAGAAGGATTCAAATAAAAGAAGAATGTCTGGCAGACGTGTGAGAAGACATTTCGTATAGGATTGAGAAGGGCCAGATCATCGACATGAAAACCGCAGGGTGGTCGACGCTCCTTGTTGTTCTCCCGGTCGATCTTTCGGAGTGGGCCATCAGAACATGTTGGAAGTAGTGGACACGAGATTATACCCTCGTGTGGAGAACTGGGTCCAGAGAGACCAGGAAGACAACGAGGTGAGAAGATTGAAATATCGTGCGGAAAGTACTCGTGGATTCCACAGTGACTTGTTCCACAATACAATAAGATGAAAGGCAGCCAGTTGTTAGACAAACAATTTCCAGTATCCTTGAGGAGCGAATCTGTGATCCAAGTTCCCTTTTCGTGCACTGCTTTTAACACTAAAACATCGACGACTCCGTCTACACTGGGGCTATTTCAAAGCGAATTGGAGTGCCACAGATTGGCGAAGCGTAGTATTTAGTGAGGAATCCTAGTTTGTTTTGAAGACAGAGGATAACCCTGTATGGGTGTTGAGGCACCCTGTCGAACGGTACAATTCCACCCACGTTGCACTTCCATTAACATAATACTGCCCACAAAGTAAGCTTAATGGTCTTGGTGCCTTAGCCTATAATAGCCGGTGCACTTTAATTGTGGTGTGTGAAACCTTAACGGGTCAGTGCTATGTTGATGACATTCTTGGATCCTACGAGAGACCTTCCCTAAATGGTCTTCCAGGGGCAATTTTTCAGTAAGATAACGCTCGTCCGCATACAGCTCTAGTTGCTTAAAACTTTCCACATCATGTTCAGACTCTTCCATGGCCGGCGCGCTACCTGAATTTGTCCTCTGTAGAGCATTTGTGGGACAAACCAAAACGCCAGATGCCACCGTGTCACTCTGTTCATGATTTGGAGGTGGCAGTTGAAGATATGTGGATCCATCTGCCTCAGGATAACATCTAGTCAACTCAATGCTGGGCTGTGTTGCAGCATATATTGTAATAGGAGGTGGTCAGACGCACTATTGAAGTTGCACTGTATGTAACTGCCTTGATTTTGGGATCAAGTAAATCTTTCATCTGTATCATTATATGCATTAAATTTCATTTCATTCCAAAGCCCCCTTCTTAGTGCCCTATTTTCAATATTCCTGAATGTATATAAGTCATTTAAAAGTATCAAATTAAAGATACCATAATAAAATAAAAATTTTAAAATACATTATAATGGTTTTCATTTCGATTATCGTTATCGTAAGATATTAAATTCTTCATTAAGTTCAGCAATATCACATCCAAACGCACATTATTACGTTCAAAATGGCCTTTGCTTCCATAATATAAACTAAACGTCATTAAACAAAATTTGTTTTTCCTATTTATTTTATTAAATTAATTTTTCTACTTGTTTAAACTTTTGATTTTATTTTGTTTAGTTAGCATTGTTATATAACTACATGAAGACTTATTAGAGTAGACACATAATTTTGAATTTCGATAAAAAATGCTAAACCTCCTCAAAGGCTAGACTTCTTTAGTAAATACTGTATTAACGACCCCGAGTACTATTTTATATAGGGTTTTTTGGCTTAGTGCCTTTTAAAAAGAAGAATGACGCTTCCTCTGAATTCTTTATGGCTCTTTTCTGATTTCCAACCCTTCTCTTTGTCAATCAAAACTTACTTTTTACTTCCCATCTCCTCATTACATCTAGTTCACAGATATATGTATTTAAAAATTATTTATATGATACGCTATGTTACACGGAAAATAACGAAGGCTTCACCCTGATCGGCCAAATAAAGCCATTTCTCCTAAAGATCAAACAACCAAATGACGAGGACAACGCTTGAACTAGTACTTCATTATCCATTCTTCATTGAAATGTAACGAGAAAGCTTTGAGATCCAACGAAATCTTACTTAAAATACCCCCTATTATCTCATACAATGGTTTTCGAATGTTCATTCATCCAGAGGCTCGAAACCCAGATCTACAATGAAATTTCCAACTCACTGTACCAAAATTATCTCATTCTCTTGCACTTTCATTCAGAATAATAAATTCATAATGTTGTAAAATTCATAATGTTGTAAAATTCTTAATTTAAAATTCATAATGATGTAAAATTCATAATGTTGCAAGATCCATAATGTTGTAAGATTCATAATGTTGTAAGATTCATAATGTTGTAAGATTCATAATGTTGTAAGATTCATAATGTTGTAAAATTCATAATTAAAAATTCACATTGTTGTAAAATTACCGCATACAGTTTGACATGAATGGTTTTTAAGTTTTTTAAGCCAATAAACAATGGCTATTGCTTTCAAAAATCTAAATCGTTTACTTACATTTCGATTAATTCTGTTATTAAGCGAAACTTTTCTTTAATTTTCTGTTTTCATTTAACAGAAAAAAAGAATCTGAATTATTATAATTATAGTTAGACTCTAATTCAACACACATAATTTGACACAAATAACCATCCAGTTAATTTAACTAAATTATATAAATCAGATCAAATTAAATGTCTTAAACGTTTTCTGTAAGTTATTTTATTGATTCACACTTTCGTTTTCTATTACCAGTTAAATGGAAGAAAAGTATAGTAAAAATCAATTTGAAAATTTTATTTCTGGGGTATCATTTAACTTTGCATCTTTCATTTCAAGCCCAACAGAAACCTAGAGAAACCTAAGAAAGGTTGATTCGACAAGGCTAAAACTCTCATAACTTAAGCCTGAGTCAAGTCTTTATATGTTTCTTTTCTCTACTTAATGAAAGTACAAAAATTAGTATAGAGTTTGGAACTTTTAAAGAAATGCAAAAAATTTCCCAAATTAATGAAAAACTGTTTTAATTGAAAAATTATTGTAAATAATTCTCAGTCATCAGCAAAAAAATTATTTAAATCAAGCGCATTTTCTGTCATCTAGTGCCTTATTTCGGTTAAAGGACTTACTATTTACCGATAGCTTTTCATATTGATTTAAAACAAAATGTCAAAACATTTCATTTTATTCGTGATTTGAAATGAGGGTTATATATGTGTGTGTGTGTGTGTGTGTGTGT
>BMAW01020302.1:32762-113107 GCA_019974015.1 Nephila pilipes
GACATCCAGCAATTTCTCCATTTCAGAAATCGACAATGTTACAACTGACAATCTTAACAAAATTTCTACCTAGTTATTAAATTTATTTTCAATATTTTATAATTATCTTCTTTTTTTTAGCTGTGAGGTGGCCATAAGCATTTTCTTTTGTTGTAACGACCTCTCATGTTTCTCTTGGGGCTCGCGTACCACTGGTTGAGAAACATTACATTATATAATTCTGCTATATTGGAAAGAAGGAAATTTAAAACTTGTATTTCTCATTCTGCGTTATTAATTATTTTCAGACTTTCGATTTACGACAAACAACATCCGAAAATTATCCAACTGGTAAGCGAGTAGTCGTGACCTCGAAGTTGTGGCCAGCATTGTTTTAGTCGAGCAGCGTGTTTGAACCCTGATAGGGAAGAGTGTAGAGAACCGTGTTAAATCCGTCAAGGCTCAAAGTCTTCGAGTTAGGGGAGCATGGAAGTTAAGTGGGGTGGGTAACTAGGTATTTTCCTCGTCACTTAACCATGCCTCAAAATTACGAGATCTGTCGCCAATAACCATCATGCTGCTTTTAAATGTGACGTTAATAAACTATCAATCGGTCAATCAACCAACTGTGCCCTGATTAACATTTAGCTGTTGGTAAGAAAAAGCAAATACTTCATGATTACAGCAATGTTTGATTTCAAAATTAAACACAATATTGTCAATAATTACAATCTTATATCATGGTGAAGCTGTATACTTCTTTTATCATAACCTGCATTTATTTGAATAGAATACTTTAACAGTTATTATTTATAATATTTTATTTCATATCAATATTTTGAGCTTATAATTGCGATTCGTTTGATCTTCTTACCTTAAAATTTTTATCTCTCTTTTATACTGTGTGTGTGTTGTTCTTGTCTCGTCCCCTTTTTTTCGTAACTTAATAAAATACTCCATACTTATTGTATTTCGTATTTTAATAATGCTCCATATTGCAAACTTATTTTTTTAAATTTGTTATAGTAGTAATACATGAGTTTACCTAGAATAGTGTATAAGTATAAATATTGTTTTATTACAGTTTAAAAAAATCCTTTAAGATAACGATTTTTTTCAGACACCTACAGACCAATAAGTTTTCAAGCATTCCATCCCTTTCCTTCGTGCCATTAATAAATCTGGAAAATTTGTAAGTATTCAGATTTCAAAACTATCCATAGTGTGCGTATTTAGTTAAGCCTATGTTTGGAATAATGTACATTATGGGCAATCAACCTTACAAATATATTTAAGTAAAAATCTTAAATTTAGTTTTAAATTTTACATCAAAAAGATCCATGTGTGGGGTTGATTCAGACTGCATATATAAAATTAACTTATTATCAACTTCTTTTATTGGCTAATTTAAACCTACATATAATTTTTACTTGTTCAATACAGCAAGACCTTGTTTAGAACTTCCTCAGTTAACGCTGGTTCAATATGATGAATTAATTTTGTTTTGCTACAGCTCACACACATTTTGTTTTCCTTACCGTTTGCCATGTTGCTTATTCTTTATGAATTAACTTATCATATGAACTCTGACCATATGTAGAAAGGATTAAGAAGAGAAGGAAGACTGGTGTGTGTGTGTGTGTGTGTGTGTAAACCCCTCCCTCGAAATATATTAAAATTAGATTTAACTATCTACAATTATTTATTATTTAGTCTACTTATATTTAATTGCTGTCATTCAGTAACAAACTGAAATGTTGCGTCTTATTAAGAATTGTTATGATATTTTTTTTTATTTATTTATGTTTCATTTGAATATCACAATACATATAATTTTTTTTATACATTTTGAGTATTTATAAACGTATTGTAACTTTGTAAATCATCGGTCTGTTTCAACAAAACACACGATTTATGTTAAATAAATACTTAATATTGTCTTGAAAATAATTTTAGTGGGTGACCTGACAAGTTACGTTTTGTTCAAAGGAAGTTATTTTGATCCAAAGATACTTTTACATGCAGATCATAGAAAATAAAACAACGCATATTTCTTTGGAGCGGAAGAAAAGCATCATTATTTTTGCAATTCGCAGTTACTTTAAATATTTTCAGATAATAAGGCTTTCTTCGTCTAATGTTAAAGAATAGAGCCCAAAGTTCGAACACATTTTCAAGTAGAAGAAATGCACCAATATTAATATAAATTACTATGGGTATAACACATAAACTTATTTATTAGATAGCATTCTTAGATGCCTGAATTTTTGAAGAAGATATGCAATTTGTTTTCCTTCATGTAAAATGGTTATTCAATTTTCTATTACGACGAAGTATTTGAACACGTTTTTTACCAGAAAAAATTTATTGATTCAAACAGAACTGAATAAATTAAAAATATAGTCTTCTCTCTACGTGGCCAGAATATAGTTTTACATCGTTATTAATCAAATTTTTTTTAATATTTCAAATTAATTATTGTTAATTATTGACGTACTTCGAGCTTTCTGCGACAGATGGCGCCAGGATATATTTTTTTTTTCTCTCAAAAAACGTACTCTTAGAACGGAATGATTATTTTTTTGGCAAATATATATTTACTGTTACTTTCTGAAATAAAATCGTGAAATGAAATTTTAGCAACTTCAAAGCAATTGTGACAAATGGTAAATTATTGAGAAAGATGTATGATTCAACAGAAGCGTAAGAAGCTTACGAACTTATCACAAATACAAGTAAACTCTCCGATTTGGTATTTTGTGTGTGTTTATATAAATTTATTCGTGTGTAATGGTAAATATGTGTTATTGAAAAGATGCTTATAAAATTAAGTTTTAAATCAATGAAGTGAAAGGAGAGGAGAAAGAATCTGAATTAAATTAATACCGAACTTCTCCAAAATCAATTCAAAATAATTCAATAAATTTTTAATCTAACAAAAAAATTATTTTTTTTTAATTTAACTTAGTTTTTTTTTTTATTATTATTATTATTCAAAGTGAATTACACTTCTCGCAAAACGTAAGCATTAGAATCATAGGAACGATTTTTATAAAATATTGTTACTTTAACTGAATTCAAATGTTTGGTTAAAACTTATTTTTTGAATACATTGTGTTCATATTTGAATTATATTGCAATACGTTGTGGAAATCATAAGATTAAATTTCTACCTGCTCAATAACCTTCATAGTCTTGTATGAAACAAACAAAACACGAACACATCGCTTCAATCAACTTAATTTTCTCTTTAAGAGTGTTGGCGCATAAAGAAGAAAAAAACAAATTTATTAATATTAAAAAATTGAAAACAAAAGTCTATCTTTCGAGATCAACGTCAGTTGAACTTTTAAATAAGTATTTATTGCAAATATACGTTATATATCTGTTAAATATTTGTAAATATATCTGTTAAAAATATATCTGTTAAGTGTAAAAATAAGTATACATTATATTTTTAAATGTTTACTAAATAAACATATTATCAAAAGATTATAACGATCAATTAATGTTAATGCATTTCAATCTCATCTCCTCACAGTCTTCAAAATTATTTTACATTTTCAATAAAGAAAACTGAACTAAATCTTATGAAATGCTTTCCACATTCATTAAAATATTACCATCTCTTTGCCAAATAAATAATGCTGTAAACTGATAATTACAGAAAAATAAAATACTTATGAACACTGCAAATTTTTCTGACTACTGCAACACTTATATTTTATTTACTTATTTTTTTCCTTCAGGGACTTGCCTTCTTCGGGCATCACGACCCCGAAACATCCTAGTGATCTTTTTCTTTCCCTTGGGGTTTGCCGTCTTTGGTGAACATATCCCCGGGATACCCTAGCGATTCTTCCCTATTTTTGACTCTTCGTATCAATCAATTTTTTCCAACATTTAGACCACAATTACACTTTATTTGGCGCAACATAGCCACATCTGGCTCCTGTGCAATTATCCATCACTCTCCCATCACATCACGTTCCATTGTTTTTGTTTATACTTTGAGTCATAGTCTTACGTTCATAATTTTAAACATAAGTTGTACAATTATAGTTTTGTTGCAAATGATTGCTGTGACAAAAACTGTAATTAATCCAAAAATGATTAATTCAGAAACAAGGAGGGAAATAACTTAACATATAACTTATATTTTATGTAATTGATTTACGAAAACAAATCTTCTAAAATTTTAATTTTAATCATTATATTAATATTTAACTATCTACGGTTATTTATTATTTAGGCTACTTATATTTAACTGCTTACATTCAGTAACAAACTGAAATGTTGCATTAATATCTTATTAAATATTGTTATGATATTTTTCATTTTTCCATTTGAATATCGCAGAATTACCTCCCAATATATATAATTGTTTATACATTTTGAGTATTTATAAACGTATTGTAACTTTGTAAATCATCGGTCTGTTTCAACAAAACACACAATTTGTGCTAAATAAGTGCTTAATATTATCCTAAAAATTATTTTAGTGGGTAATCTGATCTATAATAAGTTACGTTTGGTTCAAAGGAAGTTATTTTGGTCCAGCTCGTAAAAAATAAAACTTTGCATATTTAAAATTTCTTTGGAACAAAAGAAAAGCATCAATATTTTTGCAATTCTCAGCTATTTTAAATATTTTCAGACAATACAGAAATTCTATTGTGCGATAGTTTATCTTTCTAAGTACTCGTAAATTGAGAAGTGAATATTTTTATAGTGCAAAATACACTATAATACACTCCAAAAATTGGTCTGTACAAAGATTGCAAAGAATGGATTTAGCCACTACAAGTGCTAACTTTTTTTAAATAACTATTAAATTATTTAATTAAATATAAGAATTAAATTAAACGATAAAATATTGAAGGGGACAATAATATTCTTTTCCTTTATTAAAATTAAAGCAAACGATAATTTATTAAATTGAATATATTTTAAGCTAAATGTAATTATTGCAACAATAGAATGATTTAATTTTTATATATATTTAACATTTCGATCGAATAAAAATAAATTGGAAATTTTTATTATGATATATTTTTAAAAATTAAGCTCATTATTGGTGAGAGCAGGCACAGAAAAGAGCTTGGGTGATCATTTTGACGTTGAATAAAACAGGAACCCCTTAAGTCGCAAAAGTTTCATTTTTTTTTTTTAAAAAAAAAAGGGTATTGATGACTGCTTTAATTGATTCCTCATATAAAAAAAAATGAAAATAATAGACATATACTACAGATTAATAAAAATTTCATTGGATTTTATTTGGTTTTCAAAATCAATGCTAAATTTATCAAATATAGATTCACAAGATGAAGATACTATGCTTCATAAAGACGAATAAATGGGCAGGGGGGCAAGGAACTATAGGAAATATGATATTTTAATAAATTTGCTACACCTTAAGAATATTTTAAATGTATAGTTTATCACTATTTCGCAAGATTTTATTAGAAGAATAAGAAAGAAATAAAATTAATGAATTTGCGATAATTTTCTGAAGTTTTTAAAAACAAGAATTGAGGTTCGGAAACAATTCGGCACTTACATTTTCCAATTCATCTTTATATTGCAGTTTATTTTTTAGACGCTTCGTTTAATGTACGTTAACAAGACTTTAAACATTTTTTTCATTTTACAGCATCTTTTCTATTTTTTACCCTTTCAAAATCTGATTTTCAGGAATTTAGCATCCAACAACATTCGCAGTATTCCAGACTTTGCTTTGAAAAATTTAAAGAAGCTAAACTGTTTGTAAGTATACCTTGCAAGTTTGTTTTATTTGTTTCTAGAATCAATGTACACACAAAAAAATTATGTTTTGTAAGTTATGTTGTTTATTTCAAAAGAATCGGTGTACATAAAAAGAATTAAGTGCTTTAACTTATTTGGAAGCGATGCCTTTTTTTTTAGTTAAAAACTTAAATGAGCTACTTAAATTAAGAAAGAAATATTATTTTTCTTAAGAAAGTAAAAAAATACATTAAGCATCAGATGAAAATCTATTTTTAACATTATTATTTTCATAAAACAAAGGCGTTTTCCTCTATTCAATATATCAATTACAGTATGTTTGTTGTAGTTGATATAGTCATCAACAGATGGCGCCTTACTAATTTCTGCATATTCACAAAATAGGGTATGAAACAAAAAAATTGTTCGATGTTGTCAAGTTGTCCTAATCGAATCACTTTCCCCCTTTACAAAATATCATTTAACAGCTATTATTAAAAATATTTCGGCGTGTAAGAAAATTCGTTGTTGGATATTTTAAAAAAAAAAAATTCTAAAAGAAATTTCATTTGATGTGTTTTCAAGCATGTAAAAATTTCGAAAGAAGATAAAAATAGAGCCTTTCTTATAATATTTTTGAGTTGTTCAAATTTAAGACTTATATATATGGTTAATTTGGTACAAAAGTGATGGCTAATTTGTTTTCTTACTTTCCTCCCTTTGATTGAAAGTGAAATTTGAACCAATTTAATGTACGTACTTAAAAAAAAAAATTTAATCTCTAGATTTTTTTTTTATTTCGAGTAAAGAGCTAAATGAAATTTTGAGTATCTATATTTGCTACAATCATCTAGATTTTCAATATAATTTTTTTTTTTTTTTTATTTTTTTTTTTTTAGTTTTATGACCTCTAGACATCTAGAGATCATAAAATTTAAAGATACTTGGGTCTAAGTCATGAATGTTTACATATTTGTATGTATGAATCTCAATATATATTGTTTTCTTAATTGATTAATCATAAAATAGCAGTTAAAAATGAATTTTATTAATACATACTTTAAGGTACAAAAATATTTTTCATAAAAACTTTTTAAGTGAAAATTCTTTTTTCTTTTTTTTTTTATTTTATTGAAAGTAGAAAATGCTTAAGTGTTTTAATTATAATCATACTAATCTCATATTTTCTAGATATTTGCAGAATAATCAAATCAAGCAAGTAGGTCCAAATGCTTTCGAAGGACTGATTGGACTAAAAACATTGTACGGACATGCACTGTTTGTAATTTATCTCTCTCAACGTATTTTATAATTTTTTAACTTTTCTATATTCCCTAAAAAAATATTATTATTCTGCGTCAGTAACTTTAAATTACTAAGTATAGGGTCAATATTTTGAATTTTTATTTAATTTATTAATTAATTAAAAAGTAAAGTTTTCAAGGGCGTCAGGTTCCCTCGTGAAACTACATTGTTAGTCATAAACTTTCTATGAAGAAATTTTTTAAAAAATCAATGAACTCTTATTTGAATTGATGTTGTTAAGGGTACCAGGACATCAGAGGGAAAGTAAAATGCCGAGTTTAAGACTCTTTCTTTCTTTATGTCTTAAAAATTATTCTTACAGCAAAGAAATTTTGTGCGCCTAGTAATGATATTTCCGTTATTTTAATGATCTATAAAAGTATTTTTTTTGCCAAAAAGTTTTGCTTTCCCTTTGAGTTGAATATGGACATGATTTTTCAGATAGATTTGCATTCAGGTACCATTTTAAAAGCAGTATGACATAAAAATACAAAACATTTTACTCATCTTGTAGAAAACAATATACAAAATATAATTACTGTTTTTTTTTTTTTTTTTTTTTTTTTTTTTTTTAATAAAAAATGTTATTTTATTTTTAAAAAACATAAAAATTAGTAATTTTTTTATTTTTTATTTTTATTTCTTTCTTCATATAAAAAATTATTTCTTAAAAATTAGGTATTATTTAGAGAAAAAAATATATTAGATTTACTACATGCATGTGTACCTTATACAGATGCAAAAAAAATTTCAAACCATATTGTGTAATAGTTTTCTTTAAATATGTACCTAAATGCAAATATATCTCACAAAACAAGTACATATTCAAAAGAAAGGGGAAAAAATCTTTATGAGGAAAAAATTACTTTTATAGTTCGATAGAAAGATTAAATATTTTTACTAGGCACACAAAAAATTTAAGCTCTTCTAATAATTTGAAAATATATACATCACAAAAACAAGGAGTCTTAGACATAATATTCCAGAACTCCTCGGTTGTCCGGGGAACCCTTAATGAAATAGTGAATAAATTCTTGTGCGTCAATAAATTTTTATAAGATTTTAAAGTTTATTTTCTATTATTTTCGAAACGTATATTTTACTGGGAAATATAAGCTTAGAAAACTCTGAAAATAGAGTCTGAAGCAGCGAATGCATAAATATTTACTTAATAATTATAAGTTTAGAAACTCTGAAACTATACTAAAAAACTCTGAAAATAGAGAATTAAATAGAATGATATTGAGCAGTTAGTTCTATTCGTAGAAAAATAATATTGAATAAATTATAATTAATTACATTGATATACAGGACAATAATTTGTTTTTTGCATAATTCCTAATTGCAGAGAAATCAATGGAAACCAGCTTCTAGAGTTGCCTCTTGCACTTTCAAGTCTGCCTGCTTTGAAAGAGTTGTAAGAAAAATTATAGTTCAATCATCATACATAATTTTTTGCCAATATTTTTTCCGTAATATGTTAAATAAATTTTAAATTTTGTTTTAAGCTCTCACTTCTAAATACATTTCTTTATAATTTTTCATTGAATTATTATTTGGAAGCTTGTAAAGTTCTAAAATGACTTTAAATTATTGATCGGCATCAAAAAGGAATTAGAGACTGAATATTTCAATTTCTCAAAAAAAAAGATACTTTATGATAAATCTTATATTGCCAAGCTAATTAAATAAAATGATTCGGCTACTCAGTTTTTATAAATTCAAAGTTCATTAAATTTCAAGTGTCATAGTGTTGGTTTATTGGAGAGTCCGAATTTTTTTTTTAAAGAGTGTTTTATTATACAGAATACTCCAAAAAATTTACATTGCTTAAAAAATGAGTTACATACTCTAGTGGATAAAACTTCATTGAAATAAAAAAAAATGCTGAATCCATTTTTTCAACTTTAATAGCTTTGCTCAGTGAAATATTTGATTATGGTACATAATAATAACAACACCCTCATCTTAGTACATTTTTTTTATTTCAGTTATTCTTTCTCTGATTCCGTTTCTGTTTAAAATAAAGTAGTTTTATTGTACAAGTATATTTTTATTTGCACTGAACAGAAAAATATGAAATCATCATAGAAATTTTTGCCTAAAGCTATCTAAATAATCTTCCATTTTCTTAACTGTAAGTGTTTTGCCTGTCCTAAAAAATACCCAGAATTTGTTAGCCATTTTTGCAGAAACTTTGAATTACTTAATTTTAATGTGCTGCATTCGTGTTTTTGTATGCCTCTTTTAAAGCATTTAAAAGTAGGAAACAAATGGGTATCGAGCTATGCAATTTTTAAATTAAACCTGCCTTAAGCAATATTATTTGAAGGAAGTTTATAGTAATATCCAGAATCAGCCAAAAACCCGTTTTAATTGGTGCACTCAATCTACGTATGAAAAAAATTATCATTATACAATCTCTTCGAAAATAATAATAAGCACCCCTAAAAATAATCCAAATATATCAAAATTTCGTATGAAAATTATTATATACCAAATGTACAATTGATAACATTTTCAAGGTCAATGAATGTTAACTTTTGTCATATAGTGCGCATTTCTACTGCACAACTTTTTTTTTTGTACAACTATTGCGGACGGCTTATCTTTTCCATTATCAGCATTGAAACTCCCTAGAGACGTAATCAATAAAGGCATTACTATGTAGTCGAAGACCTAATAGCCAGCTGGCTGATTTGGAACGTGATCACATAGTCGGGAAGCGCGAAAGTGCCTGGGTATACTGAGTAATAGGCCTCTATCTGAATGGCTAGCTGCAACGCTTGGTGCTAGGAACTTATCGGCTGAGTCTTTGAAAGGCCAAAGTGCACGAAAACGAGGCAAAATAGGAAGACTGAGCGACTGGCTGGAGCTGCCAGTCGCTCACCTCCGTTGTACGCTATCCAACGTGCTACAGCTTCTTCCATATCACTCGTAGTACCTTTCACCATCACACGGCGCTTGTCTGTGACGGGGTTACACTCACATCAGCCCTTAAAACGTCTGCATTTAACCTCATAACATTGACACAGATTTCCAGAGAGGTGTCGTAGCTAATCATTATGACTTCAAATAAAAGGCAATGCAAATGATCAGTGATTAGTCCAGCTTCAATCTTGGAGGAGATGATCATTGTATCCATGTGTAGAGGGGCAAGAATCAGCGGTATATCTTATGACAGTAGGTCACCTCTAGCAATCCTGCCCTCAACTTTAGCAATTAAATGATATGTTGATTATATTCTGAGGCTGATTCCGATTACTATACATGGCACATAATTCTAGGGCTATTTTCCAACAAGATAATGTCAGGCCTCATACAGAATATCTCCGTGTTGTTGATACTCTTCTTTAGCCAGCACGGTCACAAAACCTTTCACCTATCAAACATGTAATGGATATGATAGGCGACCAGATTCGATCAATCCCAATACGCAGATCTGGATCAATAGTATTGAATGCCTAGCAGAATGTATTATAAGACGGAATTAGGAATTTACACTACTCCTTACATCAACTTATACAGACATGCATAATCGCCAGGAAGTTTCAGCGAGTACTGATTTTAGCATTTAATACGAGGTATGGCTGCTAAATAGCGAGAGTGACACTGCTACAAAAGGTGTACGCAAGCGCCAAACTCCAGCGACCGACAACTATTTAGCGTGAAGCTTTCTCTTTCGAATGCAAAGACTCTCGATTCCGTAAACAAATCCGTATAGCAGGAGCCTTCGTTCACATTAGAGTTATTTTGTTTGTTTCGCTAGAAAAAGGATAAATGTAACAACTGAGCAATGGACTGTTGTGAAAATTCACATAGATCTTAGAAAACCAGCTACTCAAACCTATAATTTATTGAAAAAAGTATATAGCAATGAATGTTTATCGCATGCACTGTTTTTTGAGTGTTTAAGCCAGGGGTCGCCAAACTTTTTTGATCATCGCCCCCTATATAATTTTTCGAAATCTCCATAGACCCCCACAAAGGTAATTTTCAGGTAATTAAAATAAAACTATATATTAGTCTAAATATTTAATAAATCAGAAACAGTAAGTAAAGTAGCTACAGATTTTTTACTTCTTAATGAGATGAGTGTACCTGGTGTTTCTTGGCAAGGTTCGCTATATTGGGTTCGAAATTAGTCAATTTTAACCGTAAATCCCCTCGAAGCTCCACATTTAATTTATTTCTGTTTTTAGTTAAAATTGAATTAACGTGACTGAAACCGGCTTCAACCATATACGAACTTGGAAACTCCAGCATAAATGGCTGAGCCATTTCGTAAAGTTTCACATATTTTTGCTTTATATTTATATTAGTCCAAAATTTATGTATTGTCAAATTTTTAATAAGCGTTTTTGCTTCAAGATCGGACAATAGTTCAGCAAGCTCATCTTGTATGTTGATGTCGACGTTATCAATTTGCGCCGAAAATGGCGCAATAATCCAATCAGGGATGTCGATGTTTTCCAAATCAACAAAGCGCAGTTTAAAATCGTCGCTTAATTTTTGAAGATGATTTGTATATATTTCCAAGTCTTCTTCTTTTATTTTTAATTGTTGCAGATTTGAAAAATACTTATAATCCTTACGTAGCAATGAAGATCTAAATAAATTTTGATGGGTTCGCCAGCAAGAGACACGGATAAGCCTCAATCGCTCTTCTGGCTACATACTATGAGTCGTGCAAATTAAAAACTGGTCACAAGGTCAAGTTGTGACGTCACGGTATACATACGAAAACACATAAGGAAAAAAAGGGGCAGATTGTTTTCTGATTTATTATTTTATTTTCTATAAAGAATATAATATTAAGTCAATTATAAAAATATTTTAAATTTTTACGTACGCAGTTAGATATGTGTGATTTGCGTATTAAGAACTGTTTTTCCTTCGAGTCCCAATAGACCCCCATTCGACCCCTTGGGTCAGATAGACCCCCTACTGTTGTTAAATAGACCCCTAGGGGTCTATATAGACCACTTTGGCGACCCCTGGTTTAAGCTCTTTTAAGACGGCCAAGAAGACATTGAAAATGATTCACGCCCTGGTCACCCTTCCACATCAAAAACAGATGACAATATAGAAATAATTGGTAATCTGGTTGGATCTGACCTTCAGTTACGCATTCGCGCGATTTCTGAGAGTATAGAAATTGACAAAGAATCCGTATGGCAAATTTTTCCACCAAGATAATATGCCGGCTCATTACATAATGTCTGTCTCAAGAGGGGTTTTGCCAAATACAGAATCCCTGTGTTAGACCATCCTCCTTATTCGCTAGATCTTGCACCATGCGACTTATATCTGTTTCCTAAGGTGAAATCTTCATTAAGAGGAACAACATTAGAGTCCGTTGAAATTGTGAAAGAGAAAGCGACACGCATTGTGAAGGAACTGACAGAAGACTTCAAGCACTGTTTCGAACAATGAAAAATTCTCAAAGGGCGTTGTAGGGACAGAAGAAAGGTGTATATTGAAGATGATAATAAGTAAATATGTATGACATCAAAATAAAATATTTTACTTCAGTCTTGTTGTTTTATAGCCCACACCTCGTATGTGATTGCTAGTCATAAATGAGTCCTACGTCTATTAATTTGTTATAATTTCATTATCTATGTGTGACCTTTACACAGGTGCTTAATTTCAATAAAACATACTTTTTTTTTTTCTTTGCAAAAAAAAACCACCTTTAGTTTCGTTTAGAATTGTGTAATTTAGAAATTCATCTTGAATTTACATTTCATAATTATTGTCTTATAACAATTTTATACAATTAATATTTATTTTAATTTAAGTCAAAATTATACTTGATAGAAAAGTTTTTAAATAATCAGTAAATGTCAACGTTTGCTGACTATGAGATAATTTTACATATTCTCCTTTTTTTTCAGTTTGTTTTTTGATAACAAGATTAAATTTCTTCCAAAATCAAGTTTTTCGTTTAATCCGCATTTGACGGTACTAGAATTTTCTGGAAACCCAATAGAGTCCTTCGATAAAAGCACATTCTCGCAGCTACCACATCTCAAGAAATTGTGAGTGATTTTGACAAATACCCTTTGCGTTTTCCCTTTCTTAATTTAGAAAATTTGCCTTAACTTCGTGATTCCTCGAGTATTGTAAGATTGAGATAACAATTGTTGTTGTTTTTATAGGACATTGTCTGAAGTAAGACTTCTTGATGAATTTCCAGATATCAAAGGAACTTCGTCTCTGGAGCATTTACGCATCGACAGAGCCCATTTGAACGTGATACCAGACGACATGTGTACCAATGCTCCTTTGTTAAGAAGCTTGTACGTTGTTTAATTTACACAATATTTAATTCTCAACCGTTTGAATAAGATATAAAATGTTCAGAAAAAAAACCTGTACACCTTTCTTGAAACAAATTAAATGAGTTTTTTTTACTTGTCTTCTAAAGATCATTAAATAACATATAATACAAACCTAGTGTAAAATGTATTATATAGTGGCTATTTTCTCTAATTATAGTAGAGCTTATGCAAATTATTAGCTTCATGTGCTTTTGAAAAAATGAGTAGTATACAGAAATCAGTCGTGGATTCTTTTGAGTAGTATACAGAAATGAGTAGTATACAGAAATCAGTCGTGGATTCTTTTCTAGGTGGCATGAAATCAACGTTCAGTCACTTTTTAAAAAAAAATTTTACTCTATCGGACGACACTTTTTTAACATATATTTATTACACTCTAAAGCACAAAAAGAAAATATAAAATGGACTTCAGAGTCCTTCTACGAGCTTAAGGCTCTTCAGTGCGCTTTACGCCTGAGGTGCTTCGTTTTTAACTTACTCAGGCTCTGACGAGCTCTTTATAACAAGGGGGCGCCAGCGTATAACAAGATTTGACATACAGGGTGTCCCCAGAATTTCGCGGACAAACTTGGAGGTGAGATAGAGAACATTGTTAGGAACCATAAGTATGCAGAAAATCTTTGGCGGAAATCGATAGGGGATACTGTACCTGAGTTTTCAAGATCAGCCTTCGGCATCCCCATTACAGACAACAGCGTGTGATCAATATGAATCGTTTCACAAATACCGAGTAGACAAATATCCACTTCCTCTATGGTCTAATTAACGGAAATTGACGCGCAGCTGTTCTGTTGTATCGTGAAAGATATCCAACGAGGCGCCAACCAAATCCTAAAATATTCGTCCGGAACGTTGATCCTTTACAGAAACGATGCAGGATACCTGAAAGCCTCAAATAATACGAACACCTAAGCTGAAAGAGGGTCTGCAGCATGCTGTGGACCGAAACGTGGAATGTAGCTTCAACATGATGGGGTGCCATCTCATTATGCATGGTACGTACTTTACCATTTAGACTGGACATTTCGAAACCATCGGATTAGGCGTGATGGTACATTCACGTGGCACCCAGATCACCTAACGTATCATCTCTTGATTGTTTTCTCTGGAGAGTAATGAAAAGCATTGTACATGACAGGCAGTGAATCCTGAAATAGACCTAGTGGCACGAAACTATCGCTGCTGTTACGATCCACGAAACACCAGGTATCTTCAAACATATTCCCCAATCCATGTCGCGTAGATGTCATGCGTATATTTATGCCAATGGGTGCAATTTGGAACTCATCCTGGGATGCTTGAAGTCATACATCGAGCTCTATTATTGTGTACTAAAGTGTTTTACGTTGCTTTTTGTATTGTAGCCTTACTGTGTCTATGTGTCTCTTTATCATGTGAAGGTAACGTTTCCTCCCATGATTCCCATGTAATAATTATGGTTCTGAACGATGTTCTCTTTCTTCTCTCTAAGTTTGTCACGAAGTTCCAGGACATGCTTAATCGTTTAAAGGTGAGAAAAAGTAATAAATACAAACCGTGCAGTTGTTTTTAACACTGTTAGCTGTAATCTTTCATTATAGTGTAAGATTTGTAATAACGCGATTAGCTATTCTATACAAATTGATGAATAAGCCGGACAAAATCTCGTTTTCGCGAAAAAATCAAAATATCTGATTTTCTCTCCAGAATGTACCCAAATACTTTATTTTTATTGCCTGGAGAATACACTCTATCAATATATACAATGTATTTTTTTAGTGATGTCGTTCACAAAAATAAACTATGAACCCTCAGCAAATGTGAATGGTCAAATGTAAAGCATCAAGAGTTTGTAATAATTCAATAACTTACAGAAGTGTTAAGAATTTTTCAAAATTACATAAAGCTTTGAGATTGGGCCACCAGCTCAAGTGCCATCCTCTTCCTTTTACTTTGCTTTAAAATTACGAGGTGTACCTCCAATAGTCCTCGTGTTGCTTCTAAGTGCGATGTCAATAAATAATCGATCATTCAAACCTGTGAAGTATATATGACAGTCATTACTTCGTTATGAATTATTCTGCTGACACCATGTAAGTATTATAAACATGTTTATTCCTTTCTCAGATAATTTATTCAAATATAATTAAGAAGACTTACTTTACTCAAAATTAATTAAACGAGAATTTATTAATCTAAAATTTGTTTTTACCAAAAGTTGGAACTAACATTATGAAGAGGAAACTAACTCCTTGCAACAAGTCTGATTTGTATATATGTTCAAGCACACAATTCAAAAGTTTCCTCTCATAGAAAATTTCTTGGAATAAAAACTATTCGCACGAAACCCTATCGTCACTTTCCTATGAAAAACTGAGCGTCCATTTACACTATGCAACAAGGCTTCAAGCACACGGATAAAAATTTATGTTTTTATACATTTTCATGCACTGACAAATGTAATCTTAAAAATGTGCCATCAGTCTCCAATTTTCTTATAAATTGAAAAATGTGTAAAAAAATGTTGGAGAAAAAACAGCCAAAATTTGATTTTTATCAATATTTTTTAAACCACCTTTAGTGCATCTTGTTGTTTTTAACTAATTATAACGGCTTAGAACAATAATGAGACATCATCTTTCAAGTGGTGCAAATACACAGAACAGATGCATATACACAGTTATATTGCTTTCTTATTAGAGAGCTTTAGAGTGACTGACGATTGAGAGCTTCGCTTGCATGATAACCGTATTCAATAAACAGTACTTATTGGAAGTGGATTTGTGGATTGAATAGTTTTAGATATTGGGGATTCTGCGAGTACATTTATTCTTTTTTATTTCCATGTATATAACCTAAAGCTCCAGCGTCAATTCACCGGAGAGTTTTTTCTATATCTGTAAATATTTTATTATGAAAAGATAGCGTCTAAAACTAAAAGAAAAGGTTAAGCAATCGTATTATTTTTATTTTGCATATCATGTAGGGAATATGAAGATAAGACATGGACCCTCGTATATCGTGCATAATGCGATATTCTGGTTTGCTTTCCTGCATGAAAGTTGACAAATATAAGTACAGGATATTGCAGTTCCTAATATTTGGCAAGAGCAGACAAGTCATGCATAGTATTGTTATTTTTATATTACTAAAATCACTTGAATTTTAGGTAAAACAAAAGAAGATCCAAGAAGGAATAGCCCGATTGCAATGAAATTTCGTATGCAAAGACATTTGGATCGAATACGCAAATGATTAAAATTTGGTGTCCAATGAATGAATAGCGGGAGCTACAGTGCAACGAAACTGCGCACTCAGCAGGTGTATATAAGAAGCGATTCTCAATCTCATGGTCAAATTTTCAGTTGCATTGTGATTTAGAATACCTTTCAATGACTGAAAAAATGCCTCGCCGTAGGATTCGAGCTCATTACGAGCAACTGTCAGAGTTTGAAAGTGGTCGTATCGTTGGATTTCAAGAGGCAGGTTGGGCAAATCGAAGAAACGCTCATCATATGGATCGAAGCGATGCGGTGATTAGAAGATGCTGCCGAGAATGGGTCGATAATGACAGATTTCCGAGTCATGATGGTAGCGGTCGACCACAGCAGATCGGGAGGACAGAGTGATTGTCAGATGAGCGGTCACAGCGCCTGATTCCTCGTTATCAACCATCAGACGTGCAACCGAAAACGAGTGTCCATCATGACCATTCACAGACGGCTAATAGAGTGCAATCTATGCACGTACCGACCACTACGCAACCTGCCAATCACGTCTGCACACTGTCGAGCCAGATTACAGTGGTGCTTGGTTCGATCAGGTTGGAATGATGATGACTGGGAACGTTAGCGACGAATCCCACTTCCAATTATGTCCTGACGATCATCGAAGACGTTTCTGGAGACGCGCAGGGCAGCGTGCCGATCCTGCTTTCACTATTACATGCCACACAAGCCCTCAACCAGGAGTTATGGTCTGGGGTGCCATTTCCCTTGATAGCCGGACACCTTTGGTCGTCATTAGAGGCACACTTACAGCACTGCGGTACGTTGACGATATTCTGAGACTTGTTTTGCTACCGTTCCTTTTACAGTACCCTGGCCTTATTTTTCAGCAAGATAATGCCAGACCACATACAGCACATGTTGCTATGAACTGTCTTATAGCTTGTAGAACACTTCCTTGGCCAGCCAAATCTCTTTTTAATCGAGCATGTCTGGGATATGATAGGAATTCGACTGCATCTACCAGGGAATGTTGATGACCTAGCCCAACAATTGGAGCAAATTTGGCAAGAAATAACGCAGGAGACCATCAGGGAGCTTTATCACTCTATGCCACGTCGTGTAGGAGCTTGCACCCAGGCTAGAGGTGGATCAACACCTTATCAAGCTTGTTACTTTGTAACAACGTAACTCTGAAATAAATCATTTTCTATTATGTACATAACTTTCCTATCCGCCAATTTTTGTCTCCACCGGACAACTCCGTCTTGAGAAAAGTCCCATTATGAGAAAAGACAAGTTTTTCTTACGAAAATAAAACATCGCGTATGATGATAATGTGATTTTTCACGAAGCAACACGGGGGCTATTGGCGACGGACCTCGCAGTTTTGAGCATTGGTCAAGTCACGAGAACGGCATTTGAAATAACACCTTCCTCTCCAAATTTCCACACCAACAGGACTTAGAACTTCGACCAGACTTAATGTATATCAGCCTCGCTACTTTTCGGATCTTAAATGGTGCCAAGGCTCGAACCTACGATTCGACTCAAGCAATACCAGTCGCGAGTCCGCGACAATGACCAATAGACAACTATGGCCGCATAAGAGGAGAAAGTAAAGGTGCTAAATGTAGATATGTCTTCAAACATTTTTTCCTATGTTTTTATTAGCCACAGAAAAATAGTTTTATTATCATTGTTAATCTATCCAACTTATCAAATGTGACAAATTCTAAAAGTGCATGACTATAAATCTCATACAAACAAATAATTTTTCTTGTAACGAAATTCGATATACATATGATATTTATTCAATGTCATCGTATTTAAGAACAAACTGTCCCATAAAAACATATTTCATTTTATTTCTTTAATGTCCAATTTTTCCGGAAAAGGCTGATATTGCTGACTTTTAATTGGTCAATGTCAAAAAAATTGTGGATGTTAAGCATTTTAATTGGACATTTTAGTATTCAGTGCAATCGATTTAGTAAGAACAGCGCAAATAGCCGTAGTGCCAGAAAAAATAAAAGCAAAAATTTGTTGTCTAGTGTTACTGCTATGAGCTTTGAAGACGGTCGTTGAACTGTCATATATATTTATTACGTCTTGTAATTAAAGCCAAGAAATAGTCATTTGAGCAATATTTACACTTTGGATTACTTCATTCATATACTTTAGATGCATTATTAATTCCTACAAAAAAGTCAACCGTATAGTGCTTGATCTCCCCTTCTTACACGCTATTAAATATCATCACTTTTTTTCGTATTTCGAGAAATATTTTCTGTTTAGATAATATTTCTCTTTCTCTTTCTCTCTCTCTCTCTCTCTCTCTCTCTCTCTTTCTGTAGCATTTATTTACTTAACTTTTTCTATCATATGCGTAATCAGAATAAACTTTGGCTTTAAGCTTAGAATCCATTTTATCACTTGTTTTTTCCATTAATTACATAAATCTGCTCCTTGAAAAAAAAACCACAATAAAGTTTCAACTAATGTCACTATTCTCATTTATGTAGTTATTAAAAAAAACTCTAATATAGTCTTTTGCACACAAGTGTGTTTATGATTAACTTTTTTTTCCCATTCAGTTGTTCAATACATTTCAGAAGGAAATCAGCTGTTTCTATGTTTATACAAAATTCAATTTTAGGTAAGGAAATTAACAAAATATACAAACGAAGCTCCTTTTAATCCTTTCCCTACCAATATTTTTTTCTGAGGAATAAAATAAGTACTTTAATGCATCAACTATATTTCAAATATCGATAAAACGCTGAAAAAATAAAATAAATAAATCATCAGTGTAAAGAGGGATCACACAGTAGGACATATGTGCCCCGTTGATATGTCTTAGTGGGGTACATATGACATTGCAGTTAAGTTTTTGTCCTTTTCTCCTTTTTCTCTTTGGCACAGCGTACACATTTTTTGTTATCTCTTGCGCATCTCATTTTCGACATCTCGATCTGAATTGATCAGTTCATCACCTGAATCTATTTCCTTCAATAGACGCTGAATTTCTTCAGTTAACAATCCTTTCCACCTATTCATGATAATTACAGGTTTATATGAAAAAAGCGGCAAGCCTTGAGAAAGTTGCTTCAGTATATATTTTCATAACCAGTGGGACAATAATGTCTCAGTAAAGCATACCACTGGGCACTAATGTCCTACATTATCTATTATTATAAAAATTACAATAAAAATGTACTAACTTCGACTAAACTCTTTATTTTGACAATAATTTGTAATATTTCAAGCGCACGAGACTTCACACTGTAATACAATACTAATAAATGGTCGCGAGCGAGAGAAAAATTCTATGCTATGGAGGATTGCACAGGAAAATTTTAATAGGAAATTACTCTGTGACCAGCTATTGGCAGGAAATTACATTGAATTGTCGGTGTTACTAAGGGATGTCATTGGGACATGCTCTCATATTAATACAAATGTACATTTATCCCGCTGGGTAATTTGAAACTGCACGCGGCACATAAAAGTCGAGGTGGTAGTGAAAGGGTTGAGGAATAAGGCTGATTTAGATAGATTATCCTGACTCATTGTTCTTATCGTAAAACACAGTCTTGTAAACTAACAATACCAGGCTTAAAACTGTGATATCTATATGTTGAGAAAATTTCTGATCGAATACCTTTGAGCATTTAAAACCTTTTTGTATCTGAGTTCCATCGCAAATACATCTTTACAACTTATAAGGCCTGAAAGTATTATCTATCCAAAAAATGAGTGATAATCTCAGAAACTTGTCATAACCAGCACCCATTTCTGTCTAAATATCTTTTGCCACATTCAAAAATTAGTCAGTTGGTATAAGAAGGTATATTTTTAGTAAGTATTTGTCCTGGTAGAGAACTTTTTTTTTTTTTTTTTTTTATGAAAAATATAAAAAAAAAAGTTTACGCCTCTGACATGAAAAATATTGTCAAATGAAGACATGAAGTATTTGAACAACCGAGCCTCTTCCAAAAAATGATAAATTACCTGGCCAGAAATTGAGTATCAATTAAAAATAGCTACAAAAAGTGTTCAAGCTGAAACACTTGATAGTAATAAGTAAATAACAAATAAACTGTAATATTTTCCATAGATTATGTTTATTTAAATTTCTGCAGTTTTTTTTTTTTATTTTTATTTTTTTATTTTTATTTTTATGTACGCCATGTACTTCATTTTTACACGAAATTTTAAATTAGTCTTGTGCATTTTTAAAATAATTTCTTCTCCATGACAAATATTTTACTGATTTCCACACTCTTATACACAAATATATTTTGCTGACTTACTCTGTAGATTTCAGAGCATGAGTAATAGCTCAAAAAGAAGTGATGCAAATTTTTTCAAACCAAAGAAAGCTATATTTAAATAATACGCGTTAAAGAAAGTTCGATTGAAAATAATATGTTTCCTTCTGTAAATATTACGAACTTGTTGTTTGACATTTGATCAGTTTTTAGTTACACCTTTTCTTAACATATGTAAATCACTTTAAAATGTAAATATATGGCATATATAGACAGTATATTTTCAAGATAAAATGTTTAAAATGTAGCTTAGAAGTACTAATTTGATTATATTTATAGATAATTTAGTAATAAGACCTTATATTTCCAATAACTGATCTAATTTCCCCCTTAGTTCTTAATCATTTTAAATTATTTCAAGATAATTCTTATTCATTTCATATATGATTAAGAATTATCTTGAATAATTGTTTAAATGATTGTTATACCACAATTTTTCTCTTCGTGATTCGCTATGATTTGTTTTTTTCAGAAACTTGAAATCAAATAAGCTGACTGAAGTGCCTGAAATCAGCAGCTGTTTTCACTTGAAACTAATGTAAGTTTTAAAATGTTATGTACGTTAAGGGTAATATACCCTATAATTCAATCTGCAGAATTCAAGCTTATGTTGAAGCACATATTACCCTAATGTAAGCTAGAAGAGGCTTTCAATGTAAGCTTTCAGCTACATAGGAAAGTGAAAATCTAAAATTAGACAATGAAATTGAGCAGTATTTTAAACACTATTAAATTCATCGAAATAATGTTTAATTTTCATAAATGATTTATTAATTATGATAATAACTAGAATTATCTGTATATTATATAATGTATTCCTAAATAATTTAATACAATTAAAGTAACGTAAAAAAAGAAAAAAAAAAGAGACAGAGTTATAAAATTAAAGCTTGAATCAAAAATATTTTGTGACTGTTATTTAACAAATGTAAATTAGTATAATTTAACTTTTTAGTTTATGTTATTATAAATAACATTTACAGTTTTCTTTTTAGTGATCTGAGTTATAACCTGTTATTGGCTGTCAAAGATCATTCTTTTACTAATCAAGGTAATTTAATTGATCTTTTCTTAAGTCACAATTCCATTACTGAGATCAACAAGGAGAGCTTTACCGGATTAAAAAATGTACAAGTCTTGTATGTATAAATGAACATTTTAATTCTTCATAGGTTTATTCCATATTTTCGTACAAGTTTTTATATTTTAGGCGTAAAAATTAATATTAATGCTTTAGTTCTATTTCAATTTCAGAGACTTAGAAAGTAACAAGATTGAAAAAATTCATGAAGAAGCTTTTGTATATTTTACAGACCTTCGAGATTTGTGAGTTAGATGATTTTTGTAATTTTATTATCTGTTATCTCTCACACACATTCGTTCTATCTTGAGTAAGTTTTCTTTAATAAACAAAAGATATGAGTAAGAATTATAGAATTGATATTTGTAGTTTACATTAACGGCATTTGCGAGGAAACTATATCTTTAAGTAACCACAGAGCGGGTAGAAAGTAGACCAAATTTTGAGCGATGCAATATTTTTTTTCATTCTGCTTCAATATAGGTATCTAAAAAAGTCGAGTACAATGTAACACTTTAGAAATAACAGAACCTGTAATTTTATTTTATTATTTATATTATTTTGTTATGTCAATGTTTTATTATATTAATTATTTATATTATTTTGAATATTGCCTGTTTCAACACACATTGGTGTTCAAAAGTTGAGCATAATCAGTAGTTATATAAATAATGAAGGATATCTAGGTTAGAATAACTAAAAATATCATATGAGAGTACATAATGGATATAAAATAAGAAAACAATGTGAAAAGACTATAAAAATGATTTTTAATATTCAAAGAAACAGTTTGAAAGAAAACTAGGGGAAGGGAAGTTCACATATTTTAATGAAAAACAAATGAAATAAAAAGGCGATGCTGCAGTTTAATAAGTGTGTGGTTACTTCTGACAGCCAAGCATGCTGTTCAATGATTTCCCACACTTGTTACGACATTGTGGATGAGATGTGGGATCAAAAAGTTTCAAAAGTTCCGAAGAGCTATTTCCTGTTCTGGAATGGAATTTGGTGGATGCGAAAGGATTGCAAGTTGTCTCTCAAGCATATCACACACTTGCTCCATAGGATTCAGATCTGAAAAGTAAGCAGGTCATGATCTGAGTTAGATATTTTCCGTTTCAGGTAAGTTGTTGATAATGCTCTCCACTGTGACAAGGTGCATTATCATTCATAAATATGAAGTCAGGACTGACAGCACCTCCAAAGAGGCTCTGTATCATTTTGTAGTCACAGACCCCGTCTGAAAGACTTGGAGATCTGTTCAGTCATTCAGCATGATACCTGTCCCCACTATAACTAATCCTTAATGGAAAACATGGTCTTTCCGTGATATTTTCCTTGTGGAAAGGAGCTCCACGTTCTCGCCATATCGTTAATCGATGAGAATCAGGGTTCAGACTAGGGCGAGATTCATCAACAAACATCACTTTGACACACTGTTCTAAACTCTAATACTTAATGACCCAAACTCCAGTTTAAACGATAGCATTTACGTATATATGGGAGGGCCAACTGCTGATCATCTGGCAAATATATCACATGATTGAGTCTCCAGTAAACAGTTTGTCTTAAAATTCGTACTCCTATAGGGGTTGTGAGAGCTGAACCCAGTTCTCTAGTACAGCTGTGCCTCTGACGTCACGTAGTTATTGCCAGATATCAGCCTTGGCTAAGGGTTGTGACTATTGGCCGACCTGATACTGGTCGTAGGTTAGCTTCTACCACAATCTTGAGATCACACACTATGGAGCATTTAGAGTTAGTGACACTTCGATTTGTGATCGTCCGAATTCGAGTATCCCAACTATTCATCCTCTCGGAATCTTATCCTATTGAGTCTTTGTATCATCATTCGTTTTTTTTAATCGTTAACAACGTTTCATCTCACAGGAATGACACAAAACCTGTCTCAACTGCTTAAGCCAAGAGAACTGCGCACGTTCCGAAGTGGGCAGGCGTTTTGCGCATGAAGAAGTCATCTAAAAGTTTCAAAGTTTCACCTTCAACAGATGATTCTTTAGAAATTATTTCGAACAAATTCAACGATATTCACACGCATTCTTTTACTTTTAACGAATTATGCTTAACTTGTGGACTTCAGTGGACTTTTTCCTTCTTCGTAAACAGTTAAACATAGTACTATATCACTTTCAGCACTAATTGTTAGACATTTGATTAAAATGTACGTGTTCATATATAAATTATAACTACAAAATTTCATACTTACAAATTTTTCTAAGGCATTTAAACATTTAAAACGTTATATAACGATGTATTCATTATTATGTAACATTTGTATATTAATAAATGTTTTGCAATATTTGTATATTCAAAAAATTATAAGATATTGGATCAATTTTACGAAATATAAGTTACATTTTATAAAATGATCTTATTGATTGAGTAAAATAATCATATTTATGAAACATATTTTCAAATTTTATTTCATAAATCTGTATCTTAATTCTAGAATTACAAGTAGGTATTTCTTTCAAAAATCATTCATTAAAATATTCTTTCGAAATACTTTTTCATTAATAATATTTGGTGATATTCGTAAGAGATATACTTGAAACAGTAAGCAAAATTTTTGATTATAATGCTTTATAAATAAATCCTAGGGGAATTCACATTTATAAAATTATTATTGTTAATGTTACCACTGAAATTTTTATTAATACCTTCGTGTCTAATATCAAAAAGCCTACGCCAAATTCAGAACACATTCCCACAAAAAAAAAAAAAAAAAAAAAACATCCCAATTTTCAAATAAATTTGTTATGTTGTAAGGTATACATATATTTTTTATACCCTATTTTTACAATTTAGAAGTTTTCCTCGAATATGAATTTTTTCACTTAAACATGCAAAATTCCCAGCTCATACAGCTTTACAGCAGGGGTTCTTAACCCCGTGCCCGCGGGAGTCAATATGCCCGCGAAGCTATTTTTGTGAGCCCGCGACTATCCACTACATACTATATCAATATCAACCACTATATTTTGAACTGCGCCAGCCCGCAATTTCCTGTTTGTCAGTTGTGCCCAGACGGGGAATAAGGTTAAGAACCCTTGCTTTACAGTATAACGAATCAAAACCTGAAACATATTTTACCCTAGAAAAAAATGGATTAAGTAAGATCGAAGGTGTGAGAGCTTGCGGTATACCTTTCTTACAAATAGGGAGTAAATAATATAAATTATACTATTCTCTGTAGGATAATGAAGTGTAAAGAATAATACTAATATTGAAGTGTTTTTCTATCTTAAAAAGTGTTATGATTCTGAATCCTATTCTTAAGTAATAAGTGAAATACTAATTCACATTATTTATTCCTTCTCATGTTTTTTTCCCCCCAATTAGAGAAAAGACAGAAACAAGAATTGTAACCTTTATTGGCATTTTTTATTATAAATGAACAACTGGGTTGCTTTTTTCTACTTGTATTTTTGAATTTATTTCAGGTGTTCACGTTGAAAATCATTGCTATTTTTCAATCATTAGGAATCTTGGAGCAAATAAATTTCCAAAGCTTCCAACAAAAGGCCTCCAAAATTTAAGACAATTGAAGACATTCAATAACAGAGAATTAAAAGAGTTCCCTTCAGTTCAGACTTTCCCAAAAATAAACTTTCTTGCTCTTTCATACGCTTACCACTGCTGTGAATTTATTGCATCGTCGAACCATAAGATGTCTGGACATAAACCTTCAACATCGCTCCAAGAAGTAATAGTTTGGCTGTCGAAAGATGATGTAGATATGTCCTCTTGGAATGCCAATATTACGGACATTTATACTGATTCATTGGGTAAAGACGTCATTATATTTCAAAACCGAATGTTTAGTTCATGTGACTGTATTCAACGTAATCTTGTTTCCCTATAACATTATTGTAATCCACATTCTTTGTATAACGCCACATTTAACGTCAACCTATAAAAATTATTGAAATGAAATGAAGTATGATGTGATTGAAATGTTAATTAAAGCCTGATACGAACATTAGACATTTGTACAGAGAAAAATTATTTTATAATTCTTGTATTATCCCGAGATAACTCCTTAAATTAGAGGTCTCAAATCCCTAATCCGAACCTATTAAGAATAAGTATATAGAAGATATGTGTTCATATGTTATGAATTATTGCTCATTTCACTAAATATTGCATTTAAATAATACTTAACAGAAAAAAAAATTTACGCTAAATATATTGGGCATGAATCATCCCCTCCTCCTTCCTTTCATACAAAAAGTACTTTCAACGAAATCAGAGTCGTAGTAAACCATTCTTTGTAGTAACTGCAGGGCCATTGATTTGAGCTATTTATGCATTCAAATGTCAGAGTTACGCAAGATACATACATATACATACATATATATATATATATATATATATATATATATATATATATATATATGTATGTATGTATGTATATGTATATATATAGTAGAGTACGTTTATAGTGGTTTCACCTAAATTTATTTTAATTTTCTAATTTTTTCTATACTTCAATGCTTCGAGTGAGAAGTTCATTTTAATTTCTGATATAAATCCGTTTGTGCTTCTAATTTATGTGATCACGCACTATAAATTTACATGAATCAGATTATTCCATCACCTCCAACCCGTAAGGATAATCCCTATTAAATATTTTGAGTACTGATAAAATACTTAAAGATCACTTAATATCACGTGATCTGCATAAATCCTCACATTTAAATTTCTGTTTCTTCCGCTTCATCCAAGAATGCGAAAAGATGTATGTGGCTTCCGCAATTTTTATAATGTAACTATTATCGCTCTTCTGATTTAGCTACGGAAGCGAATGGACACATGTCCACCACTATCTCGATGTAACCTTCTGTCTCTCTCATTCAACGTGAAATAGATTTTACTCGGAGAATTAGTATTTATATTCCAGCTATGACTGTAACAGAAGAATTTGTATATATATATATATATATATATATATATATATATATATATATTTCCATTGTACAAAAGAAAGCAAAAAGAAGCAGGAGTTCGGTATTTTAGATCCAAGTAATTGGTGATAGTTTTGTCTTAGTATGTGTTTACAAAGAATGACATTCAACACTCCCTATCATGAAGATGTCGGGAAATACACTGAAACGAGTCTCTCCTCGCGCAATTCTCAGAATGGGGAGAGGAAGCTATCCGAAGTAAAAACTAAGTCTTATATCGTTGCTGGGAAAGGGTTAGTCTAGGTAAGATGATCTTGAAGAACTCGATTATCAGGACAGATCTTAACCAGCACAGTGTATGTGTCAGCTTATTTCCTTGGTCCGTTCAAGCCATTTGGTGAATCCTCTTTATCGCAATTGATTGCAACGCATGCGGTGAGTGTCCTTTCAGTATGAATGCTTCATTTGATCCGTGTTTCTTGGACTGATTTTCGTTCTATTCACTTATGTTTTCCTCTCCTGTTTCACTTTATTTTCCTTGTTTATTAGGCTAATTGGATAGGAACGTGAGCGTTTTAGTGATTTATCGGGAATTATTAATTTTGAAAAATAGTTGTCTTTCTCTCGTCATATTTTGATGTTGCAAATGATGTTTGTAAAAAGAAGTGTTGTCAATACAGCGCCACGCACTTGAAGTTCGGATTTGTGCGTATCGTTGATTCATTTCATTGCCGTTGAATTCTCGATAATACATATATTTACATTGTAACAAAGTTTTATTTAATGAGGCAATGAAACCATCCTGATTGGAGATTCGGCAAAGTGTTCAGCCTCAGAGTTATTAACAACCTCATCACGAATGTTTAATAACCTCTTAATGTTATCAAAATTATTGGTTATTGGGGGGGGGGAAGCTCATACCATCGACGAAGAGTTGATACTGTAAGCTATCAAGGAAGTTTTAGAAATTATGTTACTCCATCTAGCCACGAACAATGTAATAAAAAGTATCCCATTAAGCAACCATACAGTGAGTTGATATGATAGCTGAAGACGTTGAGTTTCTTTCATCAAACTTTTGATACCCCCAAATTTTTTCTTCAAGTTGATGAATCAATCTTGCCAAGTAATGAGACTTTACTGCTGGCGTAAGTCTGGTTTGTGAAGGAAAGAAAAATTACTCAAATGCTTGATTGTAAATAGGAATCTATTTTAAATGCGGTCAAATATTATTTTAAAGAGAAAAATATTCTTCCTGCGAATATTATGTATGTTGCCACTGGTAGAGCTTTTGTAATAATGGGTGGTTATCGTGGGTTCACACCCTTTAGAAGAGGGATATACCAGATATTTTAGCTGTTTACTGCGTGTATCACAGACAGAATTTAGCGGCAAAAAACTTCAGTGATTCCGCTTCAGCCATTATGATATGTCAGCTCTGCTGTGAAGGAAATTCGCAGTAATGCTCTCAACGATCAATTATTCGGACAGCTGTATAAGGACAAGGATTAAGATTTGAATCGCTTGTTTGTACACATTGAAGTTCCTTGGTTCTCCAAAGACGTCTGCCTCCATAGGTTCTGGAATCTTTAAGAATATGTGCTTGAGTGTGTATGGACAAGGATGAAGATTTGAATCGCTTGTTTGTACACATTGAAGTTCCTTGGTTCTCCAAAGACGTCTGCCTCAATAGGTTCTGGAATTTTTAAGAATCTGTGCTTGAGTTGCTCGAAGAGAACGATGTAGCTCTGAAAGACAGATTGCTACAATTTAAGATCGATGATGCTAACATGACGGATTTATTCGTAATATTCAATGGAATTAATTTGCAGTTCAAGGCAACGAATTCAGTTTGATCAAAACAATTTTTTTTCTGCCTTCCAAAACAAACCCACTGTGCGGAAGCAGAATTTCGGTCGTAATGATTTCAGCCAGCTTTCACTCTTGTTGAATCTGTATAAAATCAGTGAAATACTTTCCAATTAAATACAAATTTACTTTCAACACTTCGAATCTTATCACAAGTAATTTTTTTGAGCGTTTTGGTGACAATTTGGCATTGCAGACGTTCCTCAGTCGGCCAGGAATCCTTTTGTGAAGAGTGAGACAGCTGAGGTTCAGATTCAAGCGGAATTAATCGAGTTTTCCATTAATGAATCTTTGAAAGCCAGCTTTTGAAATGGTGATCGTCTCCCAGAATTTTGGATTCAGGGTAACATCAATCATCTCTACCTTAGACTGAGGACTGTCGCCAAAATTTTTTCTGTTGCCTTATCTCGCCCTCAAGGATTCAGTGCTGAGACGGATCTAGTTACAAAAAAGAGAAATCGACTCCAAATTGGGCAAAGCGCGGACTTGCGCCTTCATCTCATTAAAAATTTTTTAACCACACGTAAAGAAACTGACTTTGAACCATTATTGAGAACAACCACCCAAATGGCATACGTACTTCATTGTTTCATAAATACTACTTTTTTAGTGCGTTGAAATTTTTTTTTCGCTCCTTAGGGGGCAGTAGCTTTTAAAAAGATAAGAATCAGTGGGTTATATCATTTCGAAGGTAGAAATAAAGTTAGGATTTTCATAATCATTGTAATAATGTTCCGAAAGTGCAAGAATTCCGGCAAAACCTTTCATTTACGACGCCAGTGTGAATATAAAAAAGATGCTGAATGAATATAATCATCATTGTCTATCACTAAATGTTTCACACGATAAGTATGCAATACTCTCACAAATAACATCAAATTTCATATTAGAGCTTCAAAAGCATCTCAGTCCGAGCTGTGCAATGTTATCTGCAGAACACGAGTTTTAACTGTCGACGACCAATTCCAATCTTGATGACTATGTGGCACGGAGTAGTGTTTCCAGCTTGAACACAGCTACATCGGCACTTGACATTTTATAAATGGAAAGTGTTAACAATGCAGGATGAGTCACGTTTTCAACTGCAACCAAATTCTTGAGTGGCTTAAAACCCATTCAGGGAAGGATCCCACCAATCAACAAGTATCCGTATCAGTTGGTTGGGTGTATAATTGTATGAGATTTTTCAGATGGAAATCACTAGTACCCCTGATTCATTTACAAACGCCTACGACTGGCCAAAAGAAGATTCCTATGGAACTCAAATGAAGATTCCTTGAGATGCATTGTCCTAATCCTATAGGACAATGCATCTCAACACAAGTAACCTTAAGCTACATAATGGTTGCTGGAGAAATCATATGATTTTGGAGATTTTCCATTCCCGCTCAAGTCCCAAATTTGAACATGGTGAAAAATATTTGAGATGTCATGTAATGTGCTTTCGAACAGAAAAATCAAAAACTTCGAAACACGTCCGAGAGAACTGCAGATCAGAGTCAACGTATCTGAAGAAACTCATTCATGTTTTATTTTTACAACCATTCGCTTCCATGGTGAAATTCCCACTTATAAGACTTGCGTATCAATTTTTATCACATTCAAGTGTACATTATATTATATAGAATGGTATTACGAGAACATATCTTTACGAATCCTAAAGAATACTTTATTGATCAAATCTATAATAGTTTTCTTTGAGAAATTTTATCTGCATATTTTCTTATAGAAATTTCATGAATCAAATTTTTCTTTAATCTTCAGGTAATTTTTCAAGAAAGTTTGAAGAGTTAACAAACAAATTATGGAAAACCTTTGGACGAGATTATACCATACCCGGTAACTTAACTCAATATGCAGAAGAATATTTTGAAGACTACAAAGCTTTAGAAAACATTAAGTTTGTACTGCAATGTCTTCCCACACCAGGTAATTGTTAACATTTTTTTAATATTGAAAATCTAAGAAAAAAGATATGACACAAACAAGAAAAAAGTTAATGCTAAGCTCTCTCAATTTCTCTAACTTAAATATAATTCTTTTCTTTTTATTCTTTGATTACAGGGCAGGAGGATTTATCTATAATTATTACATTTTATACCTCAATGAAAACAATTATCATTTTTTATTCTCTCGAAAACCATTGATGTAAAAATATATTTAATACAAAAGTTATAACCTTTCAATAATCCCCTTTTACCAGCCGCTTTTAAAAATTCTCTCACACTAATTTGAAAACAATTTTTATAAGTTCCCTTACTCAAATATTTTTATACCTTCTCTCTAAGCCGATTTTTTTATATACTGCTGTTTGTAGAAAATGCAACACCATGAAAGAATCATCAGAATCAAATGAAATTTAATGCAGAAACGACTTGTACTGATACAAATAAATGATGAAATTTTCAAAACAAAAGAAACAAATTAAGCGTCCGAAATCAGTATTTGGTGCAGCCACCATGCGCTGCAATAAGTGCTGCTATACGACGTGGCATGGAGTCAAACAGATGTTGAATATCTGCTTGAGGAAGAGAATTCCATATCGCTTGTATGCGCAACCAAAGTTCGTCTTTGGAAACTGCAGGACGCGGATCACGAGCGAGACGCCGACCAACCATATCCCACACGTGCTCAATAGGCGACATATCCGGTGAATAAGCAGGCCAAGGAAGAAGTTGCATGCGTTGTGCTGAACAGAAGTCTCGAACAGTCCGCGCAACATGTGGGCGTGCATTATCCTGCTGAAAGATAGCTCCAGGGATGCCTTGAAGGAAAGGAACGACTTCGGGCTGTAGCACTTCACGGACGTACCTGTTGCTATTGAGATTACCCTCAATTCGTATCAAATTGGATCGTCCATGATACGAAATCGCACCCCAGACCATAACTCCGGGTGTTCGACCACTATGTCGTTCAATAATACACTCAGGAAGGCAGCGTTGACCGGCATAACGTCTAACACGAACACGGCCATCATGGGTCCACAAATTGAAGCGTGATTCATCTGAAAAGACAACTTGGTGCCAATCAGCTCGCCTGTCTCTGTGCTCAAGAGCCCACTGCCGACGCAGCCGTCGATGATTCGCCGTGAGGGGAATCCTGTATAAAGGCACCCTTGCACGCAATCCACGGCGCAGCAGACGACGACGAATTGACGAAGCCGACAATTGTACACCTGTAGCAGTAGACCAACGTGCTGCCAGCTGCCTGGAGGAAGCTGTGCGATCATTCACCGCCATGCGGAGCAGGTGTCGATCATCGCGCTCTGACGTCACCTTCTGTCGTCCAGTGCCTGTTTTTCGAGTTGTTCGGTGCTCGTCGGTCCACTGCTTCCAAATTCGCATCTCTGTGGAACTGTTCCGCTGCATACGAGCTGCTATTGCGCGATAGGAAAATCCTCCTTCTCGAAGGCCGATTATCCTCCCTCGTTCAAACTCCGTAAGTTGCTTGAATTTCTTATTCTTCCGTCGTGGAGGCATACTCAGGTCTCACTAAACGTTTGCCACTAACAAATAATCATAGACTTTTTTCAACGTCCCGCTACAGCACTTTATTTATACGCTTTCAGCATCAATTCAGAGGGCGCTGCGCGCGCCGCGCACGCGCGATGGCTCTGAAACTTTATTAATTTGCATAATATCCTATAATTGACATTTGCTGCGAATTTCATTTGATTCTGATGATTCCTTCATGGTGTTGCATTTTCTACAAACAGCAGTTTACTTAGTTTCTGCATCTGTATGAATGGATCTCAATTGTTATAAACTCGAAAAAACTCTCAGCTATACTAGAATGTTGAAAATATACTGTAAAAAAGAATTTTTAATCGCATAAGAAATTCATGTTTCAAATATTTTTTTACTTTTCAATTTTAGGTCCCTTCATGCCATGTGAAGATCTTTTTGGGTGGTGGAGCCTTCGATGTGGTGTTTGGGTTGTATTTCTTTTAGCGATACTTGGAAATGGAATAGTTGTCATAGTTCTGATCATTGGCAGAAGCAAAATGGATGTACCCCGATTTCTAGTTTGCAATTTGGCAAGTGCAGATTTTTTCATGGGAATTTACCTCGGAATGCTTGCTGTGGTGGATGCATCGACCTTAGGAGAATTCAAAGTAAGAAAGCACACATACACACACACACACGCACACGTATATATATAGTAATGTAGAACTATTTACTAGTTAAAAATTAGTCTAATTCATCTTCTTTATGGAAGAGAAAATTAGAAAAAGGACAGGAAACACCATGCGTACATTTTAAGTTTATTTTAAAATACACAGAGCCAAGGGTTATGTAATAAATATTATGATTCGCGTCATATATTGAAATTACTTTCTTTTAATATACCTAATAATATAAATTCATTATCTATATTTTTAAAATATTGATTGAGAAATCCCTTTTTATGCAAAATTAATAAAAACTAAAGTAATTTAAATGAGTCTTGGATATGATGCTGCTGCTATGTCTGCTGCCAGGCACAAGACATGGCATTGGTTGAAATGACGATAACCGTTAAAAGAAATCTATATCTGCCACACAAAAAATTTTTTTAATAATATTTAGGCTTTTCGTTTTTTTTCTCTCTCTCTCTATTTCCTATTTGCCTGTTAAACACTAACAGTACCAAAAATACATCTTACGGCTTGTTTACTCTTTTATACAATGCTCTTCAAATTGTCAACAGTTAGGAAAGAATGTGCGACTTTTTTTCCCTTGATGCACATGGAGTTGTTCTATCAATCTGCTCCAGAACCGAAACGGCTGATAAACTAATTTGTCTCAATTGTTGATTGTTTAATTTACTAGTACATTCCTTGACAAAAACTACACATTATTTACTCTAAATAACATCTTCAATTTTGTAATAAATGAGCTATGGTTCTAACAGTAAATTGTATCGAAATTTCCTCTTCACTTTCTCATTATCGAACGAAAAGCTAAAAACACATGCATTGCTGTTGGTATCCAAAATTTTCCAAAATATTGCAATTTTTTCTTCGTCAAATACTTTAAGATTGAAGTAATTTGATTTGTCGTATTTTTTTAAAATTATGATGTCCTTTTGGTTTCAATTTGGGTAATTTCTGAATTCTTGAGCATTTTACTTGTATTTCCAATTCCCATGGGTGAATTTCTACATGTTCTCTGTTATTTAATGCACACTTTTCTACTTCAAATTCACATTTGAATTTTTTTTTCTCCAGAATTAAAATAATTTTAAAGTGACAGATATTTCCTCTTTCTCACTATCGAATCAAAATATTAAAAAAAAAAAATCAAATAAATTTAAACTTATAAATTTAACAATTTAAGAAAAATAAAATAGATATCTCGCGACTTAGATTTCCTGACAATTGTTCGCTTACTAAAGCCGAAATTTCTGCTCGTGGACGAGGTGATACATAGAGATTGGCACTTTCTTAAGACCTGGTTTTAGGCACTCATAGATAACTGTGTGGAAAAAAAAAGAATGCCTTCTGTAAATCTTTCTTAAGAAACCTTTGAAGGGGGAACTTCTTCTATGAGGTCGCACCCCTCCCTTTTCGCCTTACCCAGAGGCACATTTTGGAGATAGCAAAAACTTTTCTGTTCTATTCCCAAATTGGTAAGGATGAAAAATTTTCCCCCTCTTATATAAAAAAAATTTAAGCATGAAGAGAAAGAAAAAAGTTTTTTTTAAGGCTTGGAACATCTATAATGTTAAAATAAAAAAAAATATCCTGAAATATACATATTCCAAAAAAAATTCTTGAGAGGGGGGTGATATGTCCCTGTGCAACTCCAGATTTCTGGGTACGCCACTGGTTCAAATAATATTTTTCTATCAGCCAATCAGAGAAATTTTTCTCGACTCGCGACATCTAGATCCCCGCTGATTTCGAATTCACTGTTCCTTAAATCCATTATTGATTTGACTAATACTTACTAAGAAATATTATAATTTCTTCTCTCTTCTTTATTTAGCTTACGGTTAATTTTCTTTGCTTATTTTAGTTATTTTATTATTATCTTGTTCTGTTTTCTTATTTAGCTATATTAATAGTATATCCGTTACTTAATATATCAAGTAGATTTCTAATATATTATTTTCGCTGAGTCGTGAATGTTGACTACACAAAATGTTAAGCAAAAAAATTCGTGAGCAGAATCTTCAACTTGTGGGCTACTTGGTTCAGGTTTTCTTAATACTGAATGCTTGAATTCAAATTGATCCTATAGTTTTCGAACCATTCTAAGAGACTATGGCGTAATCCTGTTACCCGTCTCGTCTGTCATCTTAAATATTATTCGAATCACAAATATAAATTTCAACTTAAGTTCAAGCATAGATGAAGGAATTTAAGTCAGTCAATTATGCTTCAAAATAATGTTTATTAATTCTCTAACACGGGGAATGATCTTAACCAGTTTCAAGTATCTTGCCGTAAGTACCAACACTTTCTATAACATATCTAAGAATACGCTTACTGGAATACATTGCGAATAAATCCTTCAAATAGTCAATCAACCAGGTAGCGATGGTCTCAGTAAATCATTAAGACACTCAAAAAACTCCCGTACACTTCATACAAGTTTAGTTTAGTTTAGGTTTTATTAAAGTCACACTAGAAGCAACACGAAGGTTATTGGCGACGGACCTCATAATTTTGAATCTCGGTCAAGTGACGAGGATGCTCACACTTCACACAAATACTCTTCTTATTACTGTAACATTTTCTCTATTCAATTATCTGTCACTTTTATACGACTTGATTAAAAGGATTCACTCCACTTCTTTTAAGTTTACTCAATTGGAGTAATCACATTTTATTTGATTGGGAAGAAATTGTAGACTTAAATATAATCTGATGGCCCGCTAATTTAACGTTTGGTATAAACGACATCTCTCTCTCTTACCTAGTCATGGTCAACAACATATTAGTATCAATAATTGGACGTAAGAAAATGGTTCCCAAATTACAAAAGTGGGATATTCACAGTTTCCATCGACAGTCCAATTATTTTAAGAAAATAGTAGTAGGAATGATTATTTCAGAAGTTGTTATTTAAGTTTCTTATGGATCATTCATATAAACTATATTTTTATTTTAAAATTTTATTTTAATTCTTTTAACGGTGAGTGTTCAAAACCAGGATGTACCTTAACTTTTAAAGGCCAATGTATATATGTGTAACTCGAAATCTACTTATTTATTTTATATTTTATAAAATACACAGATATTTTTTAATGTATGTGTTTTTGTTTCACCATCAGTGAGCTTTATTACATACTTGTAAAAGAAAAATTATAGAATAAAATTTAATTACATAACTTATAAGGTAATGAGGTTAATTACATAACTGTAAGGCTAAAAATGAAAAATGAATTTTAAACCCTCTTATTTGTTTTCCTTTACAGGTATCTGCTATCAAATGGCAAACATCCGTTGGTTGTCAAGTGGCTGGTTTCTTTGGTGTTTTAAGCAGCGAATTATCTGTTTTTACACTCACGGTTATAACGTTGGAGAGAAACTATGCTATTACACATGCTATGCACTTAAATAAAAGGCTGTCAATACGACATGCTGGGTATATCATGCTTGTGGGATGGATTTTTGCCAGTGCAATGGCCGCTTTACCTTTGTTTGGAATAAGTGATTATAAGAAGTTCGCAATTTGTCTTCCTTTCGAAACCAAAGATGTTTGGTCTCTCACTTATGTTGTTTTCCTCATTCTGATTAATGGAGTGGCATTTTTGATTCTGATGGGCTGTTACTTAAAGATGTATTGTGCTATTAAAGGATCACAAGCATGGAATTCCAATGATTCCAGAATTGCTCGCAGAATGGCATTACTAGTTTTTACGGATTTCCTATGTTGGGCGCCAGTTGCATTCTTTTCCCTTACAGCACTTTGTGGTCTTCAACTTGTGTCACTGGAGGTAAACAAAATTAATTATTTGTGCATTCCTAATTAATTTCGGCTTCTATTTATTCTCTATATGAGATGAAACCGAGTGTCCTAAAATTTTCCGTGATGATGACTCGTGAATTTACTGTACAAAAATAACAAACTTTTAAACACTTATTTTTATACTAATGGTGTAAAGCATTTCTAACATAACGTAAGAAAAATTTTTGAATTTGCATTTATAACAAATGTTCGAAATATCCGCCCCTTTCTTGGAGGTGAAGCTGAACTCATTTGCGCATATTTTGAGAAATGTGTTTCACGATGCTGGTAGGGAATTCTTGTATCCTTTGAAAAAAGGTGATTTTCATATAATCTATTATTTGATGATTATTTTCATAAACTTTGATCTTTAAATATCTCTTAGAAAAATGTCAGGGAACTCTTGGATCAGGCGAACAAGGTGGTCAAATATTTCTTGAGATGTGTCAATCGCCTAGAAAATCTTGATCATTCCCTATATTTCCATTTCTCGTTTAGCATATTGCATCGTCTTCTTTGAATCAAGAAAATCGTTCTTACTATCTGAGCATTCTCTGGCTTCAAATTGCGGGGATAGTTAAGGAACAAAGTTTATGAAAATAATCCTCAAGCAATCGAATATGTGAAAATTATCAATACTCAAAGGATACAAGAAATTTAGATCCCTGCAACGTTAAACGCGTTTCTAAAATTACGCTCAAAGGGGTTCAGCATTGCTTCCAAGAAAGGGGCGGACATTTTGAACATTTCTTGTAAATGTAAACTCAAAATATTTTTCTATGTTATATTAGAAATGTGTAGGATCATTATTATAAAATGATTGTTTTAAAATTTGTTCTTTTTGTATAGTGAATTCTCACGAATCATGAGTACAGGATCTTTTAAGATAATTGGTAATTTCCCATCATAACATTTTATTTCAAATAGAATGGCAATGATTGATTTTTTATTAGCTTCGCACGTAGAAGCAACACGAGGGTTATTGGTGACAGATCACGTCATTTGAATAAGAAAGCATAATTGATAATGAGTTAAGGTTGTTTTTGATTAAAGTTAAAAGGGGTCTAAGAGGTGTGTTAATTTTATTTCGAGAGCTAAAATTGCCGATAATTTTCAACTAGCTATAATTCGTTGAAATTATATTTAAATACTTTGATTTTTTACAGTTGTTTTATAAAGAAATTGGTTTCTTAAAAAAGGTAAAATATTTAGAATATACTCATAATTTTTTAACTATAAGCCCCTGAAAATTAGAAAGTTTTCTTTAAGAAATGTTAAGTAAGTTTTACATCACAAAATGTATATTTAAAATCAAAAATAGCTATAATTACTTATCGTAACTTGATTTATAAAGTTAAATATACCCTCTTTAAAATGAGCCATTTTGATACAAATGGGATAAAAATAATATTTTTTAAAATAATATATTTCAAAATTTTAAGTTTTACAAAACATAAAATGTTTTCTTGATTTTTAAAATAAAAAATAAGGATATGATGTTAAATTTAGGTCCAACTTAAAGAATACAGCATATTTTCTAAACTCACAAACTCTTAAGTGCCAAAGCATAATACTTTTTTAAAATACCATGCACGCAAGTAAGAAAACCTCAAATTGAAAAAATGCATTTGAAGTTTTTGAAGCGAATAATTTTTGAAACCAACGTGCTAAAAAACTCCCGATTTCATTTACTTTTTGCTAAACGTATATCTTTCTTTCGTTACCATTTGTTTTGTTCTGGGAGTCTCAAAGATGCAAAACTATTTTTTTTTAAATTTGGATTTGAAGTTTATCGCGTTCTATCAGCGATAAGAAAACATTCCTGACAATGTATAAGACTAATTTCTCTAACACAGTTGAAAGTATTTAATTCCCATTATTAAAAACGCTGGTGGCCATTTTTGAGCCAATCAACTTTGGCTAAAATTTCCTAATTACCATATCTATCTAATTACCATAAGTTTCATTTGAGCACTGCTTCTCGTCACTTCTCAAATTGATTAATTAAAAACACTTTTGTAGTTGTCGTTTTGCATAGAAATATTATTGATTGTAGTAATATAACTACGTCGCACGAGGTCTGGATATTAAATAACGAGATTGAGCTGCCACTGAAAAAGTAAGCATGCTTCGAACGCCAGCCGCCAACAACTGTTAAACGTGAAATCTCTTTCGAATGCAGTGACTCTCGCTTCTGAAAACGAATCCGAATAACTGTAGCCTTCGTTCGCCTTAAAGTTTTTTTTCCGCTGGAAAAATGTTAAGTGAGCAACGAATTGCTGAGAAATTTCACATAAAATTTGGATAATATTTAGAAAAACCACTAATGAAACTTATAATATATGGTTATATGACTCGATCTGTTAAGTATTCGTGTGATTGCTGAGACTGTAGCAATCGACAAAGAATCCATGCGGCAAATCCTTTCACCAAGACAATGACCCGTCTCATTCCGTATTGTCTGTCAAGAGGTTTCTAGTCAAGAATAGCATTCCAATGTTAGACCATCTGCCTTAATCGCCGGATCTTGAGCCATGCTACTCCTCTCTGTTTCCTAAGTTGAAATCTGCATTAAAAGGAAGAAGATTTGAGTCCGCTGAAGCTGGGAAAGAAAAAGTGGCACGCGTCCTGAAGGAGCTGACAGAAGGCTTCTTGTACTGTTTCGAACAATGGAAGATTCGCATGGAACGTTGTAGGGATTGAAGAAGGGTGTATATTGAAGTTGATAATAAGTAAATATGCATGACATCAAAATAAAATGTCTTACTGCGCCAGTATCGTTATTTAATAGCCACACCTTGTATATTTACAGTTTCAGGACAAAATGAATGTATGCGAATCTTCCATTCATTTTGTCATCTACAATGCTGTATGAATGGATGGTCAATGGATTCATCTACAATGCTGTATGAATTTACTGAAAACTGCCAAAATAAGAGTATTTAAAACATTTGCTCTCTTGCTATGTTTTGCATAGTATTATTACTAATAATATGTTTGAGAATTTTCTTTAAATACTGCTTTGTTCTAAGTATCAACTGATGACCAAATCTTAATTATCTAGTAAATTTTTATTCCTTAATTTAATTTAATTAATTGTTTATTTACAGGAAGCGAAAGTTTTCGCAATTTTCGTTTTGCCTCTCAATAGCTGTGCTAATCCTTTCCTGTACGCCATCTTTACCAAGCAATTCAAAAATGAATGCGTTCATATATGCAAAAGGATTGAAGAATCTCGTGTTACTAGAGGGATCGGTCGAGGAAGACACAGTTCAAATTTCTCTAATAGACAGACACCAATGACTACAAATTCAGCTGCAGCTGCTGCAACACCAGGAGGTGATAATGAGCCTCAAAAATGTCATAATTTTTCAACGGATATCTGTCAATGCAATAAAACTCCGTGGAAATCAAAAGACATAACTCGCGAGGGATGGAAAAAATGGGCCTTCAAGTATTGCTTATGCAAAAAACCAAAGACGAATGGAAATGAACGTGATGCTTACACTTACGCAATCGCACAAATTCAGAGAAATATGGACAATCGATATAAACGTACAACAACCAATTCTATTGAGAATTTTTCGTCAAGATCAGACAGTTGGAGACAAAGTAATTACTTTATATCATTTTTAAAATAGTAAAATCATTCATATATTTTACTTACATCTAAAATACCATAGCTTATTAATACTTCTAAACACCTTTTTATACATTTATCGTAATATTAACATTAACCAAGTATTAATGATGAATATGATTTAATGCGTATTGAGGATAAATGCTTAGGTGATTTGAATCGCAGTTTAAAACAAATGGAAGGTATTGAGTTATCCTGGGCCATATAATATGCATATATATACATGATGCCCACAAAAGTCCATTTCCTCCCTCTTAACTTAAAGTGATTTACAAAGTTGCAGAACATCATCATTTTAGTTCGAAAAGACACCTTGAGGACGTCCATGCGAAAAATAGAAAGATTAAAACGCGTATTTGTTTCTTCGTGATTTCCTGTACTGTGACGCGAAAAAACGATCAGAGAAAGAAAAAAAGAGAACTAGTTATTACAATATACCTTTGTTTGATATGTTCAAATTTCTCACCGTCAGCTACAATGCACATTTGGATCCTTGTTTGAATGTCACGTTGCACACATTGAAGGATAGAGCGTGACACTTTGGCACAGAAGTCCGTAATTCGTCATTTAAGGTTCTGCAATGTTTATGAAGGCGTCGCATACACCTGCTGTTTCAAGTATCCCCTCAAGAAAGAGTCCATTGGAGTCAAATCAGGCGAATGTGGAGACCAGTTTTCGAAACCACCATACCCAATTATTTGATTCCCGAATTTCTTGACGAAGTACTGCTTCTCTAGACATGTCTTGTGAGCAGGTGCACCATCATGTTGAAAAACCATAGATTCCTAAGATTAAACAACGAGAGATTCTCCATATTACATTCTGTAGCAATTGTAAATATTATGCACCCGTTAACGTGTCATCGTAAGATATTGGGCCGTTCAACTTATTATTGTAAATTGTATACCAAACGTTAAGAGCAAATCGCATTTGATGTCGAACGTCGGAAAACATCTAGGATTTTCCATCGCCCAGTAATGGGTGCTTTGCCTATTGTACATGCCATTCCGTGAAAAGCATGCTTCATCCCTCCATACTATATCTGCCAAGAACGTTGTTTGGATTGCATCTGATTCATGACAAAGTTGTACTATGCATAGTACTATGCACGGCATACCCGTCTAGTAAAACCTGTTGAGGTGTTGGTCAATATGGATGAGCGCTTAATTCACTTAGGATTTTCCAAACCTGATTTTTGGAGAGGCCACAGTGTTGACTGATCTCCCTTGAGTTACATTTTGGATACATGAGGGCGTATGCTAATACCTCATCCGATTGAACTTACCGTCCTACCTTAGCTGGTTGATTAGATCGAGCTCGACTAGTCGGCAGCCTGTCTCCCATAAACTTTTTACTACAGTTAGGATAGTTTGATGAGAAGGATGTGGGTCTGTGCAAGGAACCGTTACTTGTACAACCATGCTGCTGATCGTACCCTGCGTCCACATTTACCTTACAGTAAAACCGCCTCACAATACTCAGCTTTGGAAAATCACTCCATGACCATGAGCATCAACATACTACAACCCCAAGATGTCTCTCTTGTAGCTGTCTCAGGTTTCTTAAGTATTTGCATACTGCAAATATTTCGAACATCAAGCGCAAGTTGCGTTGAGTTGATGCCACACTATTTTACACGATGTACGAATTGTCTACTCTATTTATAAATACAATCAGTACAAGGATGCAACCCTTGGGTGTTTGGACTGCGGTCCTTTTGATTGGGGATCACTTGCGATACCACAGCGCCAGATTGTGGTGACGTGTCTCGCCCGAGAGATAATCGTTTCTCCTTCCGTTCAAGTTTTGAGATTTCAAGTTGCAGGAAATCACGAAAACACAAATGCGTGTTTTAACCGTTATATTCTTCGCATTAATGTCCATAAGTTGTCGTTTCACACTGAATCGATGATGCTCTAGAACTTTGTCTTTCACTTTTCCCCCTATCTCATTCAGTTTTTGAGATAGGAATATTAACACCGCAGTTTTCCCCCAGGTGGCGCTATAGGTGGTTTCATTCAGTAGCACATGGCTACTTTACTATACCTAGACAACACTTTTATCAATAAAGCACTAGTCGTTCGGAAGTTAAGAGGGTGGCAAGGAATTTTAGTGGACATACTGTATATATATAGTGCAAAACCCTAAGTAGTACAATTCCACCTAACTTTTTTAAAAAAAATTGTTAAAAGTCATTGCGTGTAAGAATTTCTAATTTTTTTAACATTTTTTTTTTTTTTTTTTCACTCAGCGTCTTCATATGTGAAATAAAATTATGATACTTCCTGATTTCTTACATTCGCATTCACTAATAATTAAATTTTAAATTCGCATTCATAAACTATTGTATCAGGTTGCGACGGGTCTATCAGCGACCTTGTCACTGGTATTCCTCTTGGGGAATTAGCACTTATTTGTATCAGAGGACTTCCTCCGAAGAAGAGAACGGAGATATGCAAATTAAGACTATTATGTGTATATATAGTATAAGCTTTCAAGAAAGAGTAAGCGTAGCGGGTTGCGTAGGGCAGAAGGGGGGCAGAGAGCGGATAGACTCCTAGCTGATAGATTTGTAGATGAACTGTTAATAAAGTGATTGTTTAAGAAATACCTACCCATCCTTCCCATCCGTCCGACAATAGGTCATTATAAGGTAAAAGTTTCAATTTATGAAAATCATCATGTATGTGTGAAATATCAAATTTATTTTAAGTACGTTTAGAGATATCTTTAATTATATTTAAAAGTACATAATAAGCATAATTCTCTTTTACAACAAGAATAAATACTTGTTTTGCTTTCTTTCAGGCAATATACCTTTGCGCTTAATGAACCATGAAATGAGGCGAAAATCTTGGTCCCTTCATCGTAAAGCATCTGAAGATTCGAATGTATCTTTAAGTCGACAAGATTCATCTATTTCTACTTTCCACGTGTCCCGCTCAAGTTTTAGTAGTGATAGCTCTTCACAACCACGCTCTTCTAGGCCATTGTTGAATTCTGAAATCTCAAATAGTAAAGAATCTTTCAGAACAAGTCGAGAAAACAAACCTAGATTACGTCGACAAGGAGCAGTGAACGAAGAAAAGTCACAAGTTAATAAACTTCAGCCATCCAGAAATACAATAAAAGAAAAAAATATTGATGGTCTATGCCCCATTTGTTCCAATATAGACAGTTTTAAAAATAAGGAATTGGAAGAAAAATTTGCTTGTTTTAATAACTGTCTTGCAGAGAATAATTGTGGAGAAACAAGTGACACATATTCATCAAAAGAAAATCAAGTAGTATTATTCATTGAAGAGCAGTCAGTAGATAAAAAATTGCCAGAAACACTTCCACAAAAGAAATCGGAAATTAAAAGAACTCATATTGAAGTTAATCCCATGGCTGATAAAAGAAACATAGATTTAACTTTTTTAAAAAGCGATGGTACAAGTCAAAATATAAAAAAGCATGCAGATGGGTTTTCTACGTTTATTAATGATACCAAAGTTTAAAAAAAAATGAGAAAAGTAGAAGCTTGGTGAACATGAATCTGAAAGCTTATGATGAGAAAGCTAAGAACTATTCCTCAGAAAATTCTCTTATTAAACTTCCTTTAACAAATTTACCATTGTTATTTAAATCTTTACCCAGTCATAAATCTCTCAGAAAACAAATCTATGAATTTGAAATGAAACAAAATGCAATCAACAAATTGCACGTTCCAAAGAGTGAAAATGTTGTTCATGATTGTGAAAAAATATTATTGTTCGAATTTAGCGACGGAATTTAATAGTTTAACAAATCGAAGAGAGAATGCAAACAGCAGTTTGTAAAATTGGAATTCACTACCAATACCTTCAATAAAAGAGAATAAAATACGAAAAGCTTCTTCCTCGCCTAATTTAACAGAAAAAATGTTAATCGTCACCTTTGATTAATAATAATATGAAAAAAGTGTTTCTTTCAAAAACACAATTCTAAATAGTCATATTTAAAATGGTTTGAGTTTCTAAAGTATTGCAAATGATGCTGAATTAGAGCATAATATATACAGTAAAAACCTCTACAGGATAAGAAATATTGCAGGGAAAAAAATTATTTATTAAAAATATTTGTTTTACCTACCACAAATAATGGTAGTATTGTACTAAATTTTTATTGATAAAAGGTTTGGTACAGATGTTACTATGAAAGGAAAAGTAATTTTGAGTATATTTAATTGCACAACGAAGTGCTTAGAAAGTAAAAGAAGACATGGTTGAAAAGGTGTAGAGAAAATACTAATTTTTGTGATTCTAGTCTGCTGATCAAAAAATCTCATTTAATTTAATAGCTTATATTGATATAAAATTGACAATAAAAATTTGATAAATCCTGAAAGATGTCATTATATGTCTTATTAAATCACTCCCTTCCTGAAAAACCACGTACTTTCCTTTCAAATTAACATAGTCATTTTAAAAAGTAGAAGAGAAAAATAGTATGCAATAAAATTATATATAATTTACGTTTAAAAATTCTTAAGATAGGAAATAAAGTAAAAGTTAAAATCTGAGTGAGTGAATGATGGTAGATTTTAATGTAACAGGTACCAGATGTGATTATGCTGCGCCAAACAAGGTATAATTGCGATCCAGATATTTGAAAAAAGTGGGGGGGGGGAATTAAAAATTGACAAAAAGGAGGGTCGAAAATAGAGAAGGATCGCGAAAACACTACGGTATCTCGGGGGATCATACTTTCCACACCTACCAAAAGAAGGTAAATCCTTGAGGGCATGTTAAGATATGAATAAAACAAAATTATTTTCCTAGAAAATTTGAATGGTGATGCAAGACTGATAGAATATTCTGCTATTTTATTTCATCAATATTAATTTAAATGCAGAGATATAACGCATGTAACATTAAAAACTTTATTGAGAAGTATGAAAATTGCTTTCCTTTTTGAAAAACTAAAACAAAAATTTTCCTTTCAAATAGGCAAATAATCCAATAATTTTGTACGCAAATCAAGAAACAATGGTGTAAAAAAGCAAACCTGCTTATTCAAACCTTATTTGCTATTCAAAATAATGACTTCGTGTAAATCTTTTTTTTATCACAAATTCACTTATATCGCAAAAATACAGCACACAAAAATATTTCAGCAAATCATTATTAAATATTTTAATACAATACTCGGTTTTTAAGCACTCAAAACAATAACATACTTCCTTTTCTTCAGTCAATGACAACTCTGGATATTTATATAATTTCCATTCCATTATCCTATACTTTAATTTTTCTTCAAATATGTAAATATTTTCTATATATGCACAGGAGTTCAAATGTTAAGCAAAACTGGTGAGGGAGTGAAAGTTGGTTTATGTATTAAAAAACAGTAGCTAAATATGGCTACGCCACTCAAATTATGTGTAACTGTGATCCAGATACAAGACAGTTGAAAGAAAAAGGGAAAATAGCAGATGAGGAGAGAAGAAAATAGAGAATGATCTAGGATATATCGGGTTCGCGTCATCTACGTTTAGTAAACACAGTAAATCCCATAGGAAAGAAAAAGATCAAGAGCGTACCTTTTGGTCGTGATTCTTATACTTATCTTTAGAAAATAAGCCCCTAAGGGGACCCCGAGGCACCTTAGTGATATTTTTCTTTTCCATGAGAAAAAAAGTATTCCATTTCCATTTTTGGCATGTCTTTGGAAAACATGGATGATGCGCCCCCGGAATACCCTAGCGATCCTTCTCTATTTTCGACCCTCCTTCTTGTAAACCAATTTTTATCTTTTTAAATTTTTTCACTCGTCTAGACCACAGTTCTATCTTGTTTGGCGCAGCATGGCCACATCTGGTTCATGCACCCATAAACTTCCCTTTCACTCACTCTCTATTTTCGACCAATATCTTTTTTTAGTGTTTTAACGTCTAGAGCACAGATTTACCTTGTTTGGCGCAATACGGACACATCTGGCTCTAGGGCCAATAAACTTCACTATCAAGCCACTAAGGGGTAGTAATTTTGTGAATTATGAAGGAAATCAAAGTCTTAACTATAGGAAATGTGATATGCGATAACATGCTTCTCGTATAGCATACAGACCAACATGATTGAATCTCTTGTTAACAGTTTGTCAGGAAACTCAGCACTCCTGTAGTGCTGAACACATTCAACGGGACAACTGTCCCTCTGACGCTACGCAGGTATTGTCATATATTAGTCATGGTGAACGGTAATGACTCTTGGCAGACGTGGTACTGGTCAAAGGTTAACATTTCAGGCAATTTGAAACCTCTGCCACAGTTTAGAGATCACACACTGAGGTACACATTCAAAATTCGAGGCACTTCGGTTCGTGATCGCCCGTATTCGAAAATCCCAACGATTTTTCCATTCGCAAACATGTACTGTTGTCGACTTTGAACCACTGTTCGTTCTGTTTAATCTTTAACAACGTTCTTTCGCACATGAATTGCACGAAAATTGACTGAGCTGCTTTTGCCGAGTGATTAGGTTTTTCCGCGTTCCGAAGTGTACAAGCGTTTTGCGCATGAAGTCGATTGAAAGTTTCGGACAAAGTTTCACCTTCAATAAATTATTCGCCTCAAGTTATGTGGCCATGGTAGCCTAGCGGTCATGGTCGCAAACTCGGGGCCAGAGGTTTTCGTCGAGCACTGAAGTCACTAAATACCCGTCGTGTAGAGAGGCTGATGCACATTCAATCTGTCGAGGCTCAAAGTCCTCCCGATGGCGTGGAAGTTTGGAGAGGGAGGTGCCAGCTCAAATGTCGTCCTCATCACTTGACCGAGGTTCAATATTACGAGGTCAGTCGCCAATAGCTCACATATTACTTCTAAAGTGGCATTAATAAAACCAATCAATCAATCTCCACAAGTTATTTCAAACAAATTATCAATAATCACTCGCATTTTAAAAATTATGCTTAGATTTTGGCACCAGTGTACTTAATTTAAACTGAAAGTACTATATTTATCAAAAATACATTATTAAAAATGAAAATTTTGTTCTTTCATTTAGATTATTTCAGCTTTAAAAGACTTATGTACGGCATTAAGATATCAAAACAATTAAAAGCACGAACAAAAATCTTTACACTTCAAATAATAAAGAATCATTACAATGAAATTTCATTGATTAAAAAAATGTTTAACTACAGTTCTAGATATTACTTGACTTTTTATTACAATTAAAAATATTTCACAGTTCTCTAAACAAATATTTTTAACACAGACTGTTTCTAAACTAACCCTTTCAATAAAGTAATATTACAAACTTTATTCACATTTAAAATATGTTATAAAATACAAAAATTTTTGACTGTGATTATATTTGCTTTTATCTGTTTCGAATAAAATTTTATAATTTGGATTTGTTGCCTTTTTAAGTTCAGATTCACAGGGAGTACATTAACTTTTAAACACAACGGAACTGATGTAGCATTTCAAATCTAAAAATTTGCTTTGTAGCATTTCAAATCTAAAAATATACAGATAATTTACTTTATGGATATCACAAATCATGCTAGGAAACGATAAAATTTGAATAATTTTCGAATTAATGATTAGTTTTTAATTTACTGATAAAACAGTTTCTAAATGCTATTATTGTATGAGGTTTTTCTTTTTCTCATTTTAGTAGTTACACTGAATGCATACATATTTCCCCATATAATTTACAAACAGAAATCATTTTTGATGAAAATATTTAAAGATGTGTTGCTCTTTCATTCCTCCATCTTTTTGGAGAAATAGGGAATGGATAAAAACTATCAAAATTTACCTCATTAATTTAAAGATTTTGATAATCTGAAATATTATTAGAATTTCATAAATATATATATAAAAAAATTAGCTTTCTTCTAACATAATTCTCATACTATATTCTAAGGAATCAAAAACCTTCGATACATTAAAAATTAAATTTTTAAAAGTAATACTGGTAAAATTCTAATGCATCTGCTCAAAGTAACTGTTTAATCATTACTACAAATTGTAAAACAAAATCAGTTTTTATCATCAGTATTTCCTTTTACAAAAATATTCATACTAATATCTCCTATTCAATACTTAGTTAAATCATTTAAAAAATTATATGCTTCTTTTTACTATGAAAATTAGTCTAAATAAGCATGATAGAGGAAATTTTTTTATGGTAACATTTCAGGTTATCATTCATGGTAGCCAAACCTTAATTTTATCATTTATCACTCATATTTCCTTCCGAATTTATTAGTAATGTGCAATTAAATAAATTTTTTAAATAGGGTAACATACTTTAAAAAAGAAAGTAAAAATAGTTGGTAAAAAAAAACAAATTTTGAATATAAGAAAATCAGAGGATACTAATTTCAATTATATAGGATATCTTTGTTTTCATGATAGTTAAAATTAAACTCATAATAGACATAAATTATGTTTGAAATTCAATGACGATTTTCAAATAGAATCAAAACTTAGGACCAAGGTTTTTAAAAACTAAATTAAAATCATTCCGAAAATTGGTTCTATTTAGCAAGGAATAAAATCACACCAAATAATAATAAAAAAAAAAATTCCAGTAAGTTTAGGATTATAATTCATCCTATTCAATAAATGTTAAATTTCAAAATTTAGATAACATTAATGTTCATCAAATACAATTTATTATCAGTGTTCCATCCATTAATGTTTTAAGAGAAACGCAATACATAAAAAGTACTTAATAAATTACGGTTCATATTTTGTAGCTAACAGCATTTACTCATAAAAATAATATAAAGAAAAACACATAAAAAGAGAAAAATATGGATTATTACCTTGCTATGTCATCTGCATGGTAAGACAAATTAAAATATAAAATTTTCAATATAGGAGATCCTCTCACACTGCGCTCCTTAGTTTTATAATATTAATTTAAGCGAAAATATAAATATGTTAATATTGAACAATACAGTCCAATAGAACCAGTTTTATCCAAATATTAATACAACACAAAATTTAACCTTTCCTAACAATATCTATTTGTTCTGGTATACTATGAAATTAGGATGCGAATGTTAAGTGACCAAAATTAAACATGATTATTAAGTGTAAAAGTTAATACACTGACCAGCGCATCAAATACTACTTTTATTGTGAAATGAAATTTAATGAAACCTAACACTAAGAAAATAAAAGTAAGAATTATATTCAATATATAACAAAAAAGTAACATAATAAAAAGTATCTTAGGAAATAGTAAAATAATTCTTAATCATATAATTAATAAAAAACATGCTACTGTAATGCAAGAAAAACTCGAATTCTTCAGCAAAAAAAGCAATTCAAACAAAATGTATACAGTTTATTGAAATAATAATTTTGCAACTTTGTACAATCTTTCACAATATCAGAAGTGCTTCAATCATTTTCTCGTATAATTAATATGCAAATATTTACAGAAATTCAATAACATATTTGGATGACAGGAGTACAATTTTTCAATTTAGTTACGAATCATTTTCTCTAAAGGATTGATTTTAGGCATTGCAGTTGAAAATGTGATTGAAAAATGATATTAAGAAACAAAAAATAATAAAGTAAAAAAATAGCATGATCATTAAAAACTTCAAATCATGCACAACACCTTCGATTTAATAAATGTTTGAAATGCATGTATTTAAATATATATATATATATATATATAAGTGAAAAAGTTACATATATGGCACAGTATTTATTCAACAGATAAAAGAAAGAGTTTATCATTCAAATGTTTAATATTTAAAAAAAATTAATACAAATATCTAAATTAATTTGTAGTTAAGAAATAAACATTTTTCTCAGATGTAAAAAAAAAAGTAAATAGCAGACAAAAAAGTGCCTGCACCCCAGTATAATGAAAGCTAACCTAAATAAAGAAGAGGGTGGTATCAACTGAAACTCATAATTTATAAACAATTATAAAAAAAAAAAAAATCACACCCAGCAATGAAAATAATTCAAATAAATTAATTAATATATAATTTCTTCTTTACTAATCACCACCATAAATGTCTTACTGTGGCATTTTTATACAGCACATTACATGGCATATATTATGAATGCATAGCGAAAGAGTGCAAATTGTATAAAAATATTTTGTGTTTTGGGTATTATAATGTAATTTGAAATATGACCACCCTGTTTTCCACAGGATTTTAAAAAATAAATCAAACCATAAAAGCCTTCTCTTAAATGCTTTCTTACTATGACAAAAACTTTCAAAGCTATCCAATTTTTTAAACTTTCTGTGCTCAACTATTTTCATTTACAACAATGAATTATAATTGATAAGGGTCACTTTGAAAACATTCTGAGTGTGCACATGGACTGTATTAATAATTAAAATCAGCTTAATATTTTATAAGCATATACTTCTGTTCTAAGATATGTTTTCCATCAGCTAGTCACAAGCTATGTGAATACTTCAATCAAAAAGTGAGTAACAAACTCTGCTCAAACAAAAACTACCAAGTTAAAAAAATCTTATGCAGATACTTTTTACACAAGATTATTTAGTTCATATTAATTGAAATTAAATTAACAAAAGTTGAATGAAATATAACCAAATTTCAATCAGCATTAAATTGCAAATGTTAAATTTATTACGTATTTATTCAAGGACAATTAAAAATAAACAGCTTAGAAAGTTTAGAAAATAAATACATTTAACAGAAGCAAACAGCAAGTGATGCCAGGAAAAGGAAGTTTGTACCATGATATAAATATTACATATATTGAAGCCTTACAGTTGCAAATTAAATAATTTTTTAATCCTTTTAAATGAGAATGTAAACTATAAATTATGGGAGAGACAAAGAAACAACTTTTTTCACAATGATATTCACATTTGGAGAATTATGCACAACCGTATGATCACTGTATTGCATCATTTGTTTGCAATGAAAACATTACACTAGTACTTTTAAAAAACTGAAAGATATATATTTGTATATATAAATAAAACTTAAACTAATATACTGCAAAAACAAAAATGAAATATGAGTCCAGATTATAATATCACAAAAACCTTTCCACAAACCATAGAGTAACATATTTTTCATATACACACAATTCACACACATTTTAAAAAAACACTATTAATAATATTGAATCACAAACATATTTGTGAGTAGAATCATTGAACACATTGCAAACTGGTTCAAGTACTTCGTAAGTGCATTTTTAAAACAAAAGTTACAAGATAATTTTTGTATTAAAAAATTCTACAATGAGAAATTTATATTCGAATTACTACTAGATAGAAGTTGAAAGAATGACACAGATTAATAATTACGAAAAGAATAACCTTTATGAAATTCAAGCTTCGTTGTAAAGGACAACACATTTTTTTATACTTGCACACACAAAAAGGTACTGCATCGATTTCATACCATTTCAAACAACTGCAGTTATATATTTTTTAAAAGAATCTACACTGAGTCTTTATCTCGTCAGTCTATCAATGTTATATTGTCCATAACTGAATATTGTCCAAAATTATGCATATTTCTACAATAGAATTAAAAAATTCCCAATGCAAGATGGAAAATTCATGAAAACATGAAGTGTTTCAATAAAAGATATGGCCTACAATAAAAAAATTGACAGGAATGTATTCCACATTTTGTACACTTGGAGGAGAATGTTTAAAATCATTCTGGAAAAGTATTAAACATTGATAATTCTTCAAATGAAGAAGCTCCTCCCTGATCTAGCATTTGTAACATATCAGATAGTTCCTGCTGCTGAGGACCACTTCCACTGGCACCATGAGTCTGTGGATGATTTCCAGCAGCAGTAGAGGAGGGAGGACCATCAGGTGTACCAGGACCTTGCCACTGCCCCCACATGCCTAGTTTAAAAAATAATTATTTTAAAAAAAGCAAGACTGAGGAAATATAATGAATTTTTGTTTTAAAATTTTACAAAAAACAATTAAAAAATTAAAATGCATTTTCCAAGATTTTCTCTTTTTTTCGTTGAATAATTTTTCCAAAATTAGCAAACAATACACATTAAAATATTATCCATTTACTCAATATTAATAGCACAGTTTCTCCACCCCATCGCCAAAAAAGGGTATCATTTTTAACTTTAATTTGATTATATTTAAATGAAACATTGTTCAGTAATAACTAAAAGTAATTATTTTCTTATCACATTATGGATAAACAATATTAAAAATTGCATAAAACAGAATGTAAATAACAAATCTGGAGATAATATATTAAATCACTAGTTATTTTGAAATAAAAACAAATACTATATTTCAGCAGTAAGATGTTTATGAATTTATATTATCACAGATTAAAATTAATTATTGTAAAAATAAATTACCTCTGGGACCAGGAGCTGAACTTAACTGTGTGTAAGTTGGGCCGGATGGACTTCTAGCTGGAGAACTCATTTGATTATAATTTTGTCCAAATGCTTCAGAGTTAGCCTACAAAGAATATGGAGTAAAAACTCAATTAAAACATAAAATTAGATTTTAGTAATTAAAACAATTTTTTAAGGTGAAAAAGTGAAAAAATTGTTTACTAAAAGTATTTTTTTTAATAAAAAAATAAAACTGTATTCTCTCAGGTAAAAATAAGAGAATACAGTTTAACAAATATTTAATCACTTTTTTAGATCAGTAAAAAAAATCTGTTCTAAGTAAATGTACATCAATAAAGTAAATAACTTAAATAATGAAAAAAAAATATGAATTTAACATTGTATTAAATTACAAGGGAATAATAATGGTGTGCACTTCCAATTTCTTTTTTAAAAAATCAAAAATTGTTATAAATTAAGTCACTATATTAGATTTTCAACAACATAAATTCTTATTAAATGATAATTTCTTACAATACACAATTTTATCATATTAGGAATAGTACTATTTTTAAATGAACAAATGTTAAAAACTATCAGTTTATATTAATAAATTAGTCAAAAACATTTGTTAAAATCTCTTAATTCAGGCAAAAGTCAACTTAGAAATCCACCCAGAGATCTCTTTTCTACACCAAATCTCCAGATTTTGACTTTGAAATTTAATCATGTCAGTCTTTAAGTTCAAAGTGTGATTCAATCTTAAATCAATATAATGAATGAATTTTATTTCTTTCTCGTATATTTATTTCAATATATAAATAACATTCACTTTAACCAAATACTTTTTCCACTATGGAAATAACAAAACCTGAAATGTGTAGAAATACCATTTCAAAATTCATCTTAACAAAAATCCATTCCATATGCATAATTTAAGACATATTTGTTGTAATAAACTTCAAAACCTACATCTTTTTTATAAAAATCATTAGCCTCTCAGTATTGCATAATACCTGAATGTTTAAAAACATTTAAAGAAACAAATGAATAAATATGAATCTAAAATCTTCATAAGCAAAAAAAAAAAAAAAAAATCAAAATTTAAAAAAAAAAATGAAATGCATAACATATACAAAACAAAACAAATAAGTTATTGATTTTTTAACTAAATTAGTAAAATATTAAAGTAGTAAAGAGGATAAAACAATATTACATTTTGGCAAATAGTAAATCTTTAAGAAAAAAAACTTAACTTCTACATTTCACAAAACCTAACGCATTCAGACATAACAGCAGAAAATTAATATTAAATAGATATTTCAGTCTCCTGTAACTTCATCATCACCCACAAAGCATACCTTTAAGGTACATTAAGGCCACCAAGAATGTGTGTGCACAGCATTTCATGTAAGTATAATTTATCACAACATAAACTGTAATTGAATGCATATTTAAGTGATATTTTACATACACAAATACTCTAATTTCAAATTTATTTTTGAAATAAATTACTACATTAGAATATTTGTTATGAAAAGCGATCATTTCCAAAATATTTTCAGATTTATAGGAAAATATAAAACATAATAATGGCTTCCTGTTTTAAAGTAATTTTTTTTTAATTTCTGATTATTACACTTAGATCACACTATTCTTAAATATAAAAAAAAAATTCTAAAATATTTTAAGTTCTAAATATGACTAAAAAAATTAAGAAAATTATTAATTCAGCAGTGCAATCAAATTTTTTTTCAGCTAACAACCCTTTCATTTATATATATATAATGTCATTAAAATTTATATTACTTTTCATGGAAATATCATTTTGGAAAAGTGAGCTTTAACACAAAAATTGCATCCTTTATTTTATTACAATAAATCTGGACATAGAATAAAAGTACCAATACTTTCAAAATAATTAAAAATCAGATATTAAGTCCACTTTTTCCACTTGCTAACAGTTAGATATTGAGATTGGTATTTTATGAGATGCTTACTAAAATTAATTTTTTTTATATTCTCTTGATTTGTTCTTGCTATAACATTACAAAAATATTAATTAAAAAAAAAAAAAAAAAAAATTATCACAATCCTCAATTCTACTACAATAAGCATAAAATTGTGTCAATATAATGGCGAGTTATGTTATTTTTAAGAATATAATTTCATGTTAACTAACAACCACTATTCACATACTATTATGCTATAACAAAATTCTTTTAAAAACATTAGAAAACAGTTTAAAAGACTTGTGAAAATATAATACTCAAAAGGGCATGTCCCAATACTTTTAGTATCCTGCTATGAAACAACCAACTGACAATTAATAATTCCACCACCTTTTATGTTATTTTCTTTCAAATCAAACAATTGAAAAATACACATATTGCATGTTTCCAACACATAAAATATCCCCCATGTGCCTCATTAAATACAAAAATACAAAATCTTTCATATTCTACTCAAGAAACCCAAAATTAGCTTATTCAAGCAAATCAAATACATTCAATTAAACATAGAGAGACAAATGTTTAAAAAATAAATTTGTAAAAATCGCTTTGATACATATTGGGTTAAAAGCCATAACTTTATTATAAAATTATGACTTTTCAAATATGAAATAAAACGAAAAAGGATATTTCCAAATACATGTTTTAAAAATTCTTCAGTTTTCAAGAAAAGAATCCATCACTCCAAAAATGACCCTTTAAATTACTGAATCAGATTTTGCTATCTATTACAAAATTTTCATTAATTGAAATTAATTACAAAAAAATTCTGAATTGTAGTTGACATTGCATCATTTTTACTTGCATATTTGAACTTATTGACACACCTGAGCTAAGTGCCGCTGTACCCAGACTGCTTGTGGTGATGATGAAGATGATGTAGTGGCTGATGTTTTAGTGATGCGAGTTAAAACTCCACCGCCTGCACTTACAACAGCAGATGGAGGAGTCTGGGCCATTGAAGCCCCTAAACTTCCAGCTCCACTTCCTACACTTGTGCTTGGATAATTGAGACCAGAATGTTGTTGCCCACTGCTTTCATAGTTTCCATAGACTGCCTGACCGGATCCTGGTCTCCTTTCTTGGATTCCTTGAGATCCTAGGGAAAAATTACATGAATTAAAATGTTAGATAACAGAGTTTAGGCTACAAATAACATTGACTTAATATTTGATGAAGTTATGAAATATGAATTTATATCACATCTTGGATTCCTTGAGATTCCTCTTGGAAACCTCAATTTTCCACCAACATGAAATTTTTCATGTGCAGTGGCTTACATCTGTATTTAGACAGTTGCATACTAAAAGTGTTTTTCACATGTTTTAGACCTCATATATATATCTTTAAATAAGAGATAAATTTCAGTCTTCCTAATATTTTAATGGGTGATATTCACATTTTAAGAAAAATCTTTTATTTTAAATAAAAAAAATATTGCTAATTCTCCTTTACAGTTTGGATTATTAGTCTATAAAAATATTTTAAAATATCAATTTCAAATAAATATGTCTAGAAGTTAGTAACAAACAAAACAATCACATCAAATTCAGATAAATATTTAAATTAAAAGGATTTTGAAAGCTAAAACATTTAGAAACAACGAGATTATACTTAGAAGTAACAAGAGGACTATTGACAACAAATCTCATAGTTTTGAACCTCTGTCAAGTACTACACCTGAGGTGGCATCACCCTCTCTAAGCTTTCACACCTGCCAATGGGAAGATTTGGGACCTCCACAGATTTAATGTGCATCATCCCAAATACACAAAGAGTCATAAGTAACAGAAGGACTTACAGCCATGGCTCAATGGAAACAATGCTATCCATGAGTTCACAAATACTGGGCTACTACGACAACATAGAAGAATTACAAGTATTGTGAAGAATTCTTCTTGAATTTCCATGTAATCAAAGATTTATTCGATGAAATATATCTAGCAAAACCTTTTAGCTTATTAATACAGTAGATTTAGCAAAAAAAAAAAAAAAAAAGAGGGAGACTAAAATTTAACTCAGAAAATTTCATACAAAATCTCGGATCAAATGGATACATAAATATGAATAAAAAATTTTGTTTGTGTTTTCCGAGTAAACAAAAAATAAATTGTGCAGAACAACTATGAATACCAAATTTAACTAACTTCTTTTTATAATAATGTGAAAGTGGATAGTGAGAAAAGATTTGATACATCTAGGCCAAAATAAATGATTTTATAAAACTTTTATAATATAATATTAAAAATTGTTTGTAGGTGTATGCTTTGAAAGTATTAACAAGTTTCTTGAAAGGATTATTTAGTTTTCATTATGAACAAATTATATTTCAGTGCAAGTACATAAATATTTTAAATATGAAAATATATGTCCAAACACTGAATTTGAAAAGTATTTTAGTTTAATCATGATAATCATCCTAAAATATCACCCTATATGCTTGTTTGTAGTTACTCTATAATTAATCCAGAAGTTATTAATATTGCTGTACAGTTTCTGCATTGTTATCTAATTGAACAAATATGGCATTAACTGCAAAAGCAATCGTGGCTTATATTGAAAACAGTTTAGAAAAAAGAATGGAACAAAAAAATGTATTTTTTAAATATAGTTAAAACTACACATAAGTAAATGATAAGTGAAATTTTAGTGCAAGAATATTCAAAATATTTATTTATCAGCTACTGTATATTTTTTTTTTTTATAAATGTTAACTTTGAGTTTAATGTTTAATATTAATACAAATAATATATATTTATTTTCTGAACAAATAAGTTCTAAAAAATTACAATGACGTTTTAGTTTTAGATGTGTTATGCAATAAAAAGGTAAATAATTTACTTGAAAAAATACTTAAATCTACTTTTTTTAAAGCAACTCATTGTTTTTTTCCACTGAAAATTAATAATTTAAAGTCCCCCAAAAAATAAGAATTACTATAATATTCCATACACTAGATACCACATATAAATGCTTTGCTAACATATATTAAGACAACACATTCATATTTTAAGTGAATAAGTGAATTTTAAAAACAGCAGTCTTAGGTTAATACTTTGAAAGTTTAACTAACCTGGATGATGAGAACGAGGCACAACTGATGGATATACTTCACCAGAACGAGGCAAACTGTAATCAAGACCTTCCGGTTTTGATTGACTGGATAGCAAATTACCTGGTCCCATTGCATGACTGTACTGATTCATGGCATTTTCCCCAGATGAGCTAACAGGGCCTTGATCTGGACCAGAAGAAACAGGCACCTCTTGTTGGTGGTGAAGACTTCTAATATGGAAAAGAAAATTTTAGGCAATTTTACGAAACAATTGCAAAAATATACAATTATTATTAAGATTCATTCAACTCTTAGATATTATTATGAGAAGAACTGCTTAATGCTATAGAGGAGGGATGGAGAGATTTCTTTAAAAGCCACATTATTCTTTCCCAAGGACTTTATTTAATAAATAACTAACTCATAATACAAAATTCCTTATAAAAAGGAATAGAAATATTTCTTAAAAATAATAAAATACAATAAAGTTCTTGAGGAACAAAGAAATATTCCACAAAAAAAAATTATAAGTTTGAAATTATTTGGAAGAAAACTTTATGTATATTAAGCAGTCAAATTTTGATAACTATGCATATCCAAATATTAGCAGTGTCACAAAAGCTCATCACCCCTGCCAAAAACAATATCCTTAAAAACATTTAATACATGGGTTTCAAAGAAAAACATCTGAAAATAGTGTAACATTTGAATAAGTTGAAAAGAGATTTAATTTTAAAAAAGCTCTAGAAATTAATTCAACTTGGTTCGTAAAATATATGCCTCTTCCTAGATTATTAAGTTAGAGTTTGTACAAGAATTTAAAATACCATAAAATAGATACAGCCAGATGGAAAAGATGAAACATTAAATCAATCTGTGAAATCTATTTAATCAATGGACACTAATTTCAATTTGATTCTTAAATAGTTGAATGAAAAGGCAGAGATAGAGAGAAAACTTAATTCACATCCTCTTGAATTTTCTTAAAATTATATCTAAATTCTTATAAGTATAACAAATCTCATCATGAATAATATACTTCATAAACAAGTTTATGACAGTAGTTAAAATCCTGAATTATATGTGTATATACGTATAGACACACACACAAGACAAATACCATTATATAACCATGTATACAAGAAAGCCAATTTGATTTAATTAAGATTAACAATAAAAATTATTAAATTACAAAAAAATATACACTCACAAAAAAAAGAAAAGAATATTTATCCAAACAAACAAGGCTTTAAGTAATGAAAATTCTGAAATAAAAAAAAATAGCAACTACATGCACTTACTTGGCAGATGTGTTTGTACAAACAATGTATTCCACTTCATTTGTATAAGGATTCAAAAAGGCAAAACTACTTGTCCGAAGCCAAACCCAATCATGATTCTTTGCTCTAAACCTGTACATAACTGATAGCACCTGCCCTTTTAACTTCAAAGCTGTAAATGAAAAACTTGATTTAAGAGAACAAAATTAAAAACTCATAGTTTTGGATCAGAAAATTAACTGAAAGCCTTTTCCACAGAAACTTTTAATCATGACCAATTTCCCCCCCCCCCGCTAAAAATACAATATATTTTTCATATATTAAAATAAAAATAGAATAATTTAAATCCAACATTGTAATAAACATGTTAATTATTTGTTCAATCAATTTTCTTTTAAATAAAACATTGTTGTCAACTAATTTAAAAAAGGTGCATAAAAGTTCAGCTTTAAAACTTGTTACAATATTTAAAATCCTAAAATTATACATATTTTGAATAATCTGACTTAACACACACCTTGTTCAAAACTTTCTTTCATGTGTGTTTGATCCTCAGGATGGAAACAATCAAAGCATATCTTTCCTAAAAGCTCTTGTGGTGAATATCCCAGAACTCCTTGCACTCTAAAATTTAAAATTCCTTTATTAATTCACAGCAACTCAAAATATTGTCTATTGATAACAGAATAAAAAACGCTCCATGAAAAAAACATATCACCAATTTCTCATTTAACATTTAAGACCTGAAATGATTTATAAAAATAAGATATAATTAAAAGTTTTGAAAAATTAACTGAATAATAATGTGATATGAATCATTTTAATTTTTTATACACAAGTCTGAAGTTTATGCATATTAAAAAAATCATGATCAAATTTACAGCACATGACAAACAATTAGATTTATTTTAAATATTAATATTCAAACTAACATTGTAGAATTATAAATTAAACACATTCATCTTATATATATTAAACAAGAAGCTAATGCTTGCACAGTTAACACTAAAAAAAAAGCATATGATCTAGCACACAAACACAACATCTAAAAACTATCACTTTAATAAGCAAGTTTAAAGATAAAATTAACTAAATGGTTGTAAAGATATACTATATTTTATGATAAAATCTTATATCGGCTACACACAAAATTGCAGTGTTAAGTTGTTATAATTATTCAGGACTATTAGCATTTAATTTTCTTTCATTTCAAATTAATTAAAATGTGTTAAAAATGTCACATTAAAAAAAACTCAAATTTCAAAATATACTTTAAATATTAATATGATTCACTGGAATTTTTCATAGTAAATAAATAATCTGTGATAAAATTATATAATTTATAAACTAAAAATTTCATTCTTTATCACTTTTGTTATACTTAATGCATTATTTTGCACATTTACAGCAATTTCTGAAACTACTGTACAGAATATGAATTACCTTTGGTCCACAAACGTAAATTTTCCTTCCAAATTGTGACGAGAAATGAACTCGTTTGATGAATTAGAACCCATTAGATCACTATTATTAGGAGTACTTGTAACTTGTAATCGTCCTATAGCAACCAAACAGCAATGGCTAGTTCCATGAGCATCTTCAGAAGGATCCAATCTCTCAATTTGTACACCTGAAGGCAAAAGGTCTAATCAAAAATTTCAAATGTTTAATCTGTTTAAATTAAACAAACTTTGCATTAAATATTAACAAAAAAAAATTATTTTCACTAATGCTAATTGTGTTCCATGTGATTTCATTCCCCCTTCTTTTAGTTTCCAGAGGTTACCATCTAGGAATAACTGATGAAAAATATTAAAATTTAATTCCACCAAATTAAATATGCTAAAAGAATTTTTGCAAATTTTGTTTGGAGGATGATATAATTTTCTAACAATTTTATTATTTCTAAAATCAAAATTTCAAAGATAGGGGAAATATTTCAGGGAAAGGGTACATTTCTTTATTTACATACACAACTGCACAAAAACATTAATGCTACTGTGTACATACATAATTTTATTTATACAATTAGCCAGGAAAAAAGTGATTCTAAACCCCCCCCCCCAGCCTTCTATTAATCACAGAACTCAATTTTGAATCATTGTAACATGATGAGGACTTCTGAGCTGGCACCCCATTCCAAAACTTTCAAGCCACACTAACATTACGACTTGAGAGTCCTAAAAGTTTAACATGCAAGAGCTCTGTTATCTCGCAGTCTTCGAAAATACATACATATATGATCTGAATCCATTACACATTGGATAAAGACCATTGCTCAAACAATCTTGCAACTGAAGTCTCCAAATTTTTGAGAGATATTCCTAAAATTGTCTAATTGAATTATACAAAGAAAAAACCAGCAAAATAAAAAAATTCAATGAGCATTCAACAGTAAAGAATTATTTTTCAAAGGTCTAGAAATCACGAATAGGATCTATATATAAAAGTATAATTATACTTATTAATCATTCAATTTTAAAACAATTAAACAATAAATTTTGAAATAAGTTTATGAATACACTCAATAAAAAAATTAATAGTACATAATGTAAAATATAGATGAGGTATTTAATTTCCCACTGCTCTTCTAATAACAAACATATGATGAAATAAAAATGAAATTTAACTTCAATATGCTTCAAATAATCCCCAAGAAATTATGAACTGATTTTTTGTATAATGATTCGAAATCAACTTCCTCTAACAATACTTTCATAATAAATAAGTCTTAAGAATACACTGTAATGTATATATATTGTTTAATGCAATACTTTTATATTTGTGTACTTAATGCATAATAAGCGATTATATTTTTACAGTTAGTCATGAGCAAATACTTATTATTATTATTTTATTTGAATATCATATCTGCTAGTGAAATTTTATAGGCAAAATCGGAATTTATATTTCAAGATGGAAAAATACATTCATTACATGTAATAGAAGCTGTACCAAAATAGATTTTAAAACCCAAAAATTTTAATTAAAAAAAAAATCAGATCAAGTCGCATATATATAAAAATACTACCTGAAGGAGGCCAGTTTTTGACGTAGCCCGTACAATGAACGACTGCATATGAATTTCCATCAGTAGCAGTTCCCAAACTATTTCGTTGTCTGAGGCGATGTAAGTGGCTAGAGCACATTGCATCAGGTTGCAAATTGCCAATTTTCATTCGACATATGAAACCACGGCGAGATCCCATACAAAGGCGCATAGATGCTGTAACATGTATAGTTTAATCTTAAAAGTATTTAACAGAGAACCAGAAAATTGTAAAGTGAAATTCCTTGAAGCAGAAATATTTAAATATTAACAAAAGAAAATTATAAACTCCACTTAATTTTAAAGGGAGCGTGATTGTAAACCAGTAACATCATGAATATTTCTGACATTCACATAATATTTCTAGTTCCATGGCAATTTGTTTTAGCTACAATTTTTTAAAAATTACAAAATCTTCCAAAAACAATTACATTTTTTTAAAAGGCAACTGATTTCTTAGTATAATTAATTTTGAAATTCTGCAGCTGAAAATTTCTCTTACAGAACATATAAAGAATAAAAATATTACTTAAAATCTAAAAACTTCTAAACAGATAAAAATAGATTAAAAAAAAACAACTAAGAACTTACACTGATGTCCTTCCTTCTTCACAGTGCCAGCTGAAAGAAAAATAAAATTTAATATGGAATTCTATTTAGTATTTTTTTTGCAACAGAATAGTTTCATAATAGAAAGAGAAGTTTCAAAATATATTAACATTTTTTTTTTATATATTTATTTATAATCGAAAAATTATTCAACACATTTCCATAAGAAAAAAACTATCTACTTAAAAATATTTTTCAAAATGACTTCCATCTGAATCTCTACCTAATTCTTTGTATAATTTATACACTACTGTTATTCGATTTTTTCATTTCTTTTTTAACATGTACAATACAGAGCTAACAGAGTTTTGTTCAATACTCTACTACTACTCTTAGTACCAGAAATAATTTCTCAATTCTTACATATACCTTGAGAGACAATTTCATTTGATTTGATTAAAGAGGCTAATGCAGCAATATACTTTGTGTATGTGTTAAAAAATATAAATATAATTAACAACAAAGGTTTAAACATGCCACTTGTTTAGATGCTCACTAATTTCTGAATTATTTAAACTTAAAACTTTCGGACAAAACATTTTCTTAATGACATTCAGGCAATATCAAATAAAAATATTTGTTATATTAGTAAAAAATTTTAACTCATTCCTTAGTTAAGCACAAAAAAGTAACAAAAATATAAATACAGAAAATATTTTAAACATTAAATATATTATACAGAAAAATATTATTTCTGTAAGAACAGAGAGAAACAAATGTTAAATCCAGCTAAGTTGAATCAGAAGTAACTTATCAACTATTTACTCAATACAAATAAGATTTCCTGAAGAACAATAGATATTTTATTGCATTGTGGTTATATTATTAATAACAGGGAGGTAATGTGCACATGAATAAAAATATTTTTCTGGGATTGCAATTTAAAGGTAAAAAAAATCTGTAATAAGTCCCCTTTCCCTTCAGAAAAAGAAACAATATGCTTACTTTTTAAATCAAGTATTCTGCCAGCATTTGCTGATTCTTGAGTCGATAACTGTTCTCGAACTTTTTCAATGTCATCTGGATGAACCAAATCAAACATGCAAGCATTAAACCAATCAGCCTAAACAAAAAATAGATGATTTAATTCATTGTTAAATAGAAATTTGTCACATAATAAAGCTTTCTCAATACTGGTGCTTACTGAAGAAATATAAATATATGCATGAAAATGAGCTTAAATGAACTCAAAATACATGTAAAGAATAAAACAAAATAAACATTGATGCTACCAAAATGAGAAATTTAATAGATTGGAAAAAACATGGCAAAAGAGGTAAGTTTAAAAATTACCTGAGAATGGTTCAATACTGGAGCAACTGAATCAGAAACATAAATGATCCTACCCGTATCACATGAGACCACAAAAAGGAAGCCATCTGCAGCCTGAAAACAAAAATTGCTAGTATACTCGAAATTATTTAAAATATATTTCCTTGAACAGAATGAAAGTCAAAAACTTTTAGCAACATTTATCACAATTCTTTAAATTAATATTTTCTTTATAATGATAAACATAACAATTATTTATGTGTTTTCATTTGATACAATTATTTTGCCATGAGGATATTTAAGTGCAAGAAAATGTTAATAGTTGAACAAAATAGGTACATCTTGGTAAAAAGATTTACTTTATTTCGAAAAAACTAATTTTTTAAAAAAAATCTGTCTGACATTTCAAATATACCAAGTCTTTTTCATAAAAGCTAAAGCAGTCAAGGAAAAATGATTAAGTAGCTTTTTGTTAGTTAGAATTTTTAAAATGACCTGAATTACAAGTTAATTCTTTCTTAAAAATGTTTATTAAATTGTTATGAGCCAAAAATTTTAAATAATAAAAACACATAAATGTTTCAATGTTGATTTGTATTTAAAACTTAAATTTATACAATATCTAGTTACATCTTTAAAAATTAAATAGTTTAAAATTAAAAAAAAATCATTTTATATTGAAAATTACAACTAAATGTTTTATATATTCAAAAGGAAAATTTTAAAGGAAACATTATAACAAGCAATAGAACAATCAATGAAATTTCAGTCTTCTGTTTAAAACTAGACAGAACAGTAGTTATATTATTTAGTTCTTCCAAAATGATTTCAGAATCAGAAGACTTTTCTCTACGAAACAAAGAGAAACATATCAAAAGCATTAATTGATTTATTCAGAATATACTTACTTTACTTTTATCAACTATATCAAAATGACAACACATTGAATATTCAACTATAAGCAAGAAACAAAAAATACTAGGTTCCCAAAACTTTTAAATAAATTTAATAAACAAAACATTCATAACTAAGATCACAGATATATCTAATATTTCATGATCTTGTACACAAATTTCCAACGGAAAAAAAGAAAAAAAAATTAGAGCAAAATTTTCGATAATTGAAGTCCCTTAAAATTGAATTATACTTCTAATAACTAATTTTTAATATCTAATTTTGCTACTTAATGCCATAAAAATGCCTTGTTCAAATTTTCTCAACATTTAAGCAGGGTATATTTCATAACAAACCCCAGGATGCAATGATAACCAATCCAAAGTAAACATATATTAATTATAATATCAGACTGAATTTTAATTATAAGAAAAAATTAAATTACTCCGTAATTTTTGTTTCTCGTTTCTTTTTAAATACAGTACAATGTGTGTTTAACTTTACATCAAATCTAAAGTCAAACATCGTCACAGGAGAGAAAAAATATCAACATCAAAGCCCATCCCTTTCATTTCCCAATACAATTATCAAGTTAGAACTAAATTCCACAACATTTTAGTAAATGGGCTTCAAATACTTATGCATAAAATAACATAAACCATTTAATATGAAATTATCAAGCACAAACATTAAAATTTGTTGACAGCTTCTTGAGTTCCACACCAATTCTATATCAATGACAATAAGAAATGAAATTGAATTATTTATTATTTTTAAAAAGCAGGATGAGAAAAGAAATTAAATTCGCCCAAAAGTATAAATGGGTTCATCTTTTTTTTTTTTTTTTTTTTAATATAAAAAAAAAAGTCATTTAAATCTGTTCACTTTTATCTTTAAGAAGTAAAATTAATTGCTTAAATAAGTTACTTTCTTCTATTAAGTTACATGAAACAAGAAAGATATCAATAATGTTCTAAATCAGTTGTTACCTGTAAGATTAAATGCTTCAACTCAGAATCAGTAAGGAAGCTCGGTTTGTAAGAGCCATCACTACTGGTATTTCCTGTGCCTGAAAAATTAATATTTCAAAAATTAGCATATGCACACAAAACGACTTAGAATTGGATCACATAATCTATTACGCTTTGGTTTTATTAACGTCGCACTAGAAGCAATACGAGGGCTAATGGCGAGTATCTCGTAATTTTGAACCTCGGTCAAATGACGACAAATCTATAACGCAATTTTGCTTCTAAAACACTATGTTGATTGTACTAAATAGTCTCGATTACTAGGAATAAAATACTTTAGTTTTAACTATTTATACCCAACCGTTACATAGGTTTTTCAATAATGAAGACTAAGAGCTTTTTTTTTTAAAAAAAATTTATTACTGGAGCCAATATTCTAGTTCTTAATTTTTTGGAAAAAATAAAAATGATAGATTTGCTTCAAAAGAGTGAGTTAATTTTTAATACAGTTCGTTAATAAAGCTATTTATGTATTTGTAAGCATTCTCATGCGGTAAATTTTCTTTAATTAAAATTTTTAATGAATTATTTTTAAAAAATAAAAGAGTATTTTATGCATCCAAAAAAAATTCAAAATCGAAAGCATTTTTTTCAATAAAGTTTTTTATCTTTAAGTTTACCCTCGCTTTCCACACCCAATTCAAAATTTTAAAGCTTTCTTTTCATATACATAAAAAAAAATAACACGTCATTTTTCACAAAACTCTTAGAATTGATGAGAATAATATAGTGTTTAAATTTAAAAAAAAAGGGGGGGGAAGAACCCAAATGAAATACAACTAAAAATCGAATTTGTGAATTTAACCACTGATATCATTGTATACTTAAGATGTTTTAGACATACTTGTATCTTATGTGTGTGTATATATATATATATATATATATATATATATATATATATATATTTCAAATTATCACACACACACAGTCATATTAAAACAAATTAAGTTGCATTAAATCAATAGTCAGAAGTTATTGAAAACAAGATGTTTCATAACAGTTTTGCCAATTCAATGCATTAACTTTGTAGTAATTTTAAATTAGTACACACCTTTTTTCGTTTTACTTTTCTTCCATTCACAATATATTAGTAATCTGTACAAAATTCTTACACAAAAAATAAGAAAATATTTAAGGTCTTGAAAGAGATTTTTGCAATACAATACTTAATTACAAAGTAATAAAAAGCATCGCCATGTCAATCTCGGTAACAAATATGCACTATAATTTGAATGAATTAATAAAAACTCGTTCAGAAACTGAAAATAGAAAAATATACATGAAATATTTATTTTAATTTTAAGAGTGCAAACATAAATTTTACAATTGGGTTAAAAATTATCTCTACGATAAATGATCTCTAAGCTAGATATCAAAAATGAAAAATAATCTATTCATCCTTATGGTGTCTTGCATTGGATACTTTATAGATTAATATAAGAGTGATGTTTTGTATTTCCATAAGTTTCAAAAGTCACAGGATATCAATCTTTCTTTGAGATTCAACAACGTTGGTAAACAAGTAAAGCACTCACAGCATTTACTAATAATTCTTTCAACATGTTTCCACAATTTTTTTTATTATTATTATTTCTGTTGCTTCTCTCATTCAAGCCAGTATGACACATGAAACAAGTTTGAAATGTTAAAATTTAACTTATTAAGCTACTTTTTAACTTAAGATTTGGGAGATACTATTGAATATCCCCCCATCCTCCCCCACTTTTGTAATTTGTAATTTCGTTTTTTTTTTTTTTTTTTTTTTTTTTTTTCAAATACACAAACAAATCTTTTGGCGTGTCCCTCGTAAAATGTATTCATTTTCATAAGTAGTGCAATGCTTTTAAAATTAAAAGAAATTTTTCAGTTAAAATATTTTTACGCATACGAAATTTCCTGATTTTTAGAAGGGTACATGCTTTCTTGAACAATATGAACTCAAGAAAAGAGTAATCTATCAAAAATTTAAAAACAAAGTACAAATATATTACAAAGACGTAAAGTAGAAATCCTAAATTTACTAACAAAAACTTTTTGGAAGTAAATAAATTATCCATTTCATTCAATAAAGAACCACTCCATGTTTCATATATAGAATTATTATTTAAAAATTCAAGATTAGTGTCTCACTTATTTCATTTCTCGTGGAATTTACAATACTTCGGTAAACGGCAAAAACCAATTTAACTAAAACACCAAAATGTCTTTAAGAATGACTTCATTAAAAGAAGTTAAAAATGACACTTTTTCTTGAAAAATTGTTTCGCACATTTTATTCATCTTTTTAAGCAGTTGAAATTTTCTTATTAAAGTCAAAATTAACAGTTTTGGGAGATAAGTGCTGTCAATGATGCTGTTTTAGGTGATAACTTATTAGTTTGTTAAAACAACTATTCGGAATTCTATATGCCAAAAAAAAAAAAAAACAATAATTTAGTTTAGTTCAGTTTTTATTAACGTCGCACTAGAAGCAACACAAGGGCTATTGGCAACGGACCTCGTAATTTTGAACCACGGTCAAGTGACGAGGAAGACATCTGAGCTGCCCCCCCAACCAAACAATTAATCAACTATTCCGAAAATTCATGGCGGTAAAGAGCCTCTAAAGAGATATTATTTCACATAAAACAATGTGACATTTAAAAATTTGATTACTTTTAATTAAGTTCGATTAATTAAAAGTGATGAAATTTTAGAAAGAATTTTAAAAAAATACATTGAAAAAAGAACTTTTTACAGAAAATACATATAATTTCCAGAAAGAGAGAAACTCTTTCTGGAAATTATACGTATATTCCTACAAAAAGTTTTTTTTTTTTTTTTTTAATTACCAAGCAAAAAATCCTACATAAAAGCGAAAAATACATATTCGAAACATAATCCATCACATCACCATTCCTGGTGACACAAATACTGAGATTCCACTACACAAAAAAAATTCACACATTAATTTTTTCAACGATCTCGATTGATACTACAGCCAATTTCGTGATAGGAAACTTGTTTGGTATAGGGCAATAGCATAAACAAACAAACAAACAAAAAAGCGATGGCAATTAAGAACATAATTTTTAAAGCCGCCGCGTATAGATATAAGTCGAGAGCCCCAAGGGACCTTAAAAAGGGAAGTTTATTATGCACGATGTACAGATGACACTCAATGATGTGGAATATTAAATATTGAGCATTTTCAACCATCTGACCCGACTCAGGACAATGTTCACGAATCACAAGCTTGATTTTCCCCCCACCCAATCACGACGAGCTCTGCTGCTTCACAAGCCACGTCATTGCTGAAATGAGAACCGCATCAATAATTTGGCGCCACTGGACGTAAGTGAGGGAAACAAAGAGATGATGCCTGCTGTTGCTTATAGGTCGATAGACCCAGTTACCAATAGGCATTACTGGGAAATCAGACAACTTAGTGATTTTCCCACGCAATTCAGTTTCAAATGATTAATCATAATGTAGTTGGTCACTCAAAGAACAATCAATCACCAAGCCATTATCTCCGTTTATGAAGATGAAATTTTTCCTGAGTTATATCTCATGGATTCTGGTTCTCTATTTTCTTAGTTTTTGGACTGTTTATCATACATGATTGTTTTGAAAATCAAAAGTCTTTGCAATTTCACAAAAGAGATTTAAAAAAATAATAATAATAATAATTACAACAACATTCTGGTTCTTTATCAAATATATTTAGATTAAGATAAAAATCTAATATTTTTGGAGAATTTAAATTATTGATTTAAAAAAAAAAAAAAAAATTTTTCATTCAACATTAAACATGCGGCCACGATAACCCTTTCTGTAATAATAAATAACAGAAAAAAATAAAATACTGCAAGAATAATACACTCTTAAAAAATAAATTATTATAAAGGAGAAATATATAGATACAACAAGCACATTTATAAAGCGCGTTTTTTTTTTTTTTTTTTTTAAATCTTTCTTTTTATTTCAAAGAAATCATTCTCTTTCAGATTTACGAATAAGGATATTATGGGCAACTTTGTTTACTTAATGAGTTAGAAATCAATAGGAATGCCATAGAAACGGCTTTTTCGACTAATCAAATGCAAGCAGGATTACTCTCATTTAACACGGCGCGAACATGAACTTAACAGTCGATAAGTGTGACTGCAAATTAACTGGGCTAAACATAGATAAATTTAAGAACATGAAACCATTTTTAAAGCCACTGAAATTTAATCTTAAGGCATCATTTAGTGTTTTTAAGATTATGAACATAATATTTCAATATTGCCTAATTTTCTCTATATTTCAATTACCACATGAATTTGAAATTTTATAATTCTTTTTAAGAAATGGACGAACTTCATTACATGATTACAATGGAAAAAAGACAACATGTAAATATATAGATTTAAATCTTAAGAGGTATGCAAAATTTTATAATCCCACCACCTTGTGCTGTTAACAAATTGTAGTTTTTCATTAGTCACAAAGATTCAATTTACAATTAGTTATTGAATAACGCTGATTCAATTTCAGTTCAGGGTTAACAAACAGTACACACGATAAGAAAGAATATACACAGGATTATACAGTAGGACCATAAGTTGTTAAAATGAAATCTACGGAATTTTCATAATTTCTTAAAAAAGTTAAATAAATCACATGTCAAACAGACTGCAGATAAGAAAATAGTAGAAACATAGAAAGTTCTACTTCTTGATAAGCATGGATAGGTAATGCTAACAGTCAATATGACATAACAATAATTAAACAACTGATAAGTATATGTAAGTTTACCCCCAAACAACAGTAATTAAAAACAGCTGATAAAAATTACTATGAGTTTATACTCTATTGAAGGGGAGTATAAATGCAGCAATCAAATGATGTTTTAGCTTAGGCTAGGAATCGAAATGGTAATAACCCGTCTTTATCATACATTTCTAAAAAAAAAAAAAATTAATGAAAACTATTACACTAAAGATGGCAATATTATACACATTATTTATACACTTAACGCTTTGTTTGTTATCAGTTTCCAAATGTTTTTGCAATAAATCAGCTTGACTGAATTAAAAATGGAGATAAACATTTTATTGGCAATGTATACAATTATTTCTCAAAACATTTTAAGTAACTTTCATAACTACCCAAACGTTTCATACGAATTCCTTATTACAAGTATTTCAATGCGAGAAAAAATATTTACAAGATTTCTAAACATAATAATTTATTGAGTCTTAAGCACATTTCTTTTAACTATTGAAAATGTATTTAAGAACAAATTCAATTTGTAAATGTAGCATATTATTCCGTTGAACAATATTCTTTCCGAAAGTACAAATTTGGAAAGTTGCATTCTTTAATTACATTTTAATATGAACATAATAAATACTTTTAGACGTTCATTCGATTGTCCGCATTCGTATCTAAATGTATAACATATTCCCGATTGACACAGTATCTAACAAAAAAATTGAAACAGTGGAGTGACAACCGTTTTTAACAACGCAGATTAAGAATTGAATAAAATGAACCATATAAAACCAACCTTAGAAGAATAAACGAGTTCAACTCTCCCTAATAATAAAACAAATCGTTTTTTAAAAAAAATAAACTGATATAGCAGCAAATAAATGGCAGGACTATTGGCTATAGACCAGTTTTTAATTGACATATCAAAACTCTTCACATATGAGTTTTGAAATTTTGAATATTTATTTTATGCTAATTATAACTAACTTTTATATGATAAAATAATGGCTTTTGAAATTATTATGTGCAACGGTTTAACTCTCTTCTCACATAAAAATAATTAAAACAAAGATATCATTCTACAATAATAATAATAATAAATACATAGCTATACACACAATTAATAGTTCTCCAATTAGAAAAGATTTTAACACAGAAAACTAATATAATTTATGATGCTTGATTTCTCTCTCTCTCTCTCTTACACACACACACACTATTTTAAAACATATATCAAATAAAGAGTACACATCTCAGCTTGATCATAATACATTAAACAAGTAACACATACTTAAGAAATGCACTGTTTGATGAATTGTATTAAAGTTGTTTTCCTCAATATATTCAATAAAAATTCTAATCCAGGTTTGCGGACGGCAGCCAATAGGATAACAGAGAAAAACAAAATATTCGAATTCTTTTTCCTACACTCATTCTACTATTCTACAGATAGATAAAATTTTCAAATCTGTTTTTCCTCCTTAAAAATGTTACAAAATGCAGTCCCGTCCCCCTAATCTATTTCTATGGTCACCGTTTCCTTGTTTCTTTTTGTGAATCTCCCTCTCCAAACTGAGCAATTAAATTTCAAAACAGTACAAAAATATCATCAAATCGATTTACAGAAGTTTGCGTCCCTTCGATGAACGCAAAGTTTGGCATAAAATTTCTTTTATTTTTATTAATATGTTTTTATTCACAATTTGTTATTTTTATTTTAAAATACAAATGATTTTTATACTGAATATTATTTTTTTTCATACTGAAGAGTTCAGATACCCAGAAGAGTGAAGTCGGTCAAAAAATCGATTTCAAGAATATTACTGAAAAGTAATTTCCCAATGAACACTTTCTAACTACGTATTTCTTCCGGAAAATTTTCCAACTTTAGAAGTGGATTAAAATACAATATAAGAGTAAAAAAAAACTAACACATGACCGATCACGCCCACTTTTTTTTAAATAATTGAAGGTTCACTTGAGCTTCAGTTCTTTGAGCTGGATGAGTACTTCTTTTAATTTTTCTTGTAAGAGATGTGACTGTTTAGCCTTATAGCTTTAAATTTTATGTGTGTGCTGAATACAAGTCGTCTATTCAAAGAATTCTCTTATTTCCTGTGATTTCTATATTTTTACTTAAGACTAATTCCTATTTAATAATTCTACCAAAGTCTATCAAAACATTTTTCAAAATTTAACTGAGCTGGAAACCTTTTTTCTGATTAATAGGCAGCTGAAGATCCCCATCAACAAGTCCAAAATCTACAAAAAGTTAACTTTTTTCTTCTGAGCATTCGATATTATTTTACAGGTTCTCAAAACTTTACCGACTTCTTTCTTGTAGTTGTGTACAAATAACACCCTGCAGAAGCTTGAAATTTAAAAACAAAAACCATATTTAATTGATGAGCTTGAAGAATATCAAAGAATCGAGACAAACACGAAAAAAATATAAGATGTAAGGGCGTGGACTTCCCACGAACGCCGAAGCCATTAAAAAAAAAACCGAATGTGTCTTTGAATGTAATTTGAAGCCTTCGTTTATTCTCAAGTCCTTTTAACACCAGCAAGTTCAAACCAAACCGAAGCCATAACGGGTCATAATAGTAATAAAAAAATGAAAAAAATCCAAAAAATAAAATAAAAAGTTACAGCCGATTTTATTAAAAAGAAACTGCTAGTAAAAATCCATAAAATCAGTAACGGCTGAGACACTCTATAAATGTTATAGAAGAAGCCGAAGTTCAAAATTGAAGTAAATTCCTTCCTTAAGCAGGTTTGACATCCAAAAACCGAAACCATGACATCTACAGTTCATTCTGCTTAATGCTTACCCGGAAAACCCTTTTAATCTTGAAGAAGTCCCTCAAAGAAGCATTTATCTTTAAAAAATGAATTTATGTGACAGATTCCTACTTAACAATTAATTTCTAAATTAAACCATTGACCATTGGGTTATTACGGTTGACTCTAGTTCTTTTTCCAATTTGAACGCCCAGAGCCATTTATATTTATTTACACTTCAAATGAATCCGCATTGATGCTTTTAACTCTGTAATGCAGTGTGCAACAAGTGGCCAATATGGACACACTAAGAGACATTGTTCAAACACCTTGATCGGTAATAATTACGAATCCTCTGAATCACACGACAAAAATAATAGTAAAGCTTTAAAAATGAGTTAAAATTTGTTAACAATGAAAATAAAAATAATCGTTCAGGAGAATCAAACGCAATCTAGAGCATGGATAAACTTCCTTGTAAGCACTTGAATACTGGTTTGAGATTAATATTCGGCAGAATTTTGTTGGAATGCTGGTTTGGGGAAGGTTTGAACTACTTATCTACAGGTCCGCACACATGGGCCTTAAACAAGATGAGCCAGAAATTCTCTACCGGACCAGTTAGGACAGTTACTCCTGGAGTGGAAGTCGCCGGAAATATTTCTTTAGGCTGACAAAATCAAAAGAATTTAAATTAACATTGATCGCTCGCAGACATCACATCCGCAGGCCTTTGTGATTGATGCTTAGCTCCAGTCCACTACTCATACAAGATTCTACCATGTCAATAACAATAATCCGTAAGCCCTCTTGGGTATATTATCCAATATTTTTCTGAAATCTATAGTTGAGTAACTAATTGTTTTAAAAGCCAAAATCATTCCATTTTTCCCGATAAAACCAAATCTTCAGTTTGCTTTAAAAATTAATCATTAAATTGGGTAAATGTTTACCTCCTCCAGGGACGATTTTGTCCATTCTCTATTGAAGAAATTAATTCTTTTCATTACTTTAATAAAAACTTCCTCCTGATAAAAGGACTTCAATGTGAGGTCTCATTTCCACGGATGTAAACCTACCGATCTTTGGGGGAGTAGTTTACTGGATTTCGTTTCAATAATTTAAGTATTTTTAACATACCAGAGTTGAGTCCTACTTTTCCGGCTCACTCTGGTGAAGGAAACCCTGACCTGACTATTATTTCCAATTCCATTAACTATTTAATTAAGGAGTGGGGAGTCAGACTTCGAGTCTCTTAGAGAACACCGGTTTGTGGGTGGGAGGCTCAAAGTGGACATTGCCAGAACGAATTCTTCTTTAAGACAAAATACGGCTCAAACAAATTTCTCTCATTGTTAGTTCCGTAGATTTTCCACACATCTCTTAAATCGGTTAAACATAATAAATAATGCTTGTAACCTGAAAGATTTTACTGAAATACTAATCCATAGTGTAAGATCATCGGCATTGAAATCGTTTCGAAAGGGACAGATCCTGCCTATCCCCACTTTTAAATGATGGAAAAACCAACTCAAAATCAACAGAAATAAAAATTCACACATTAGAAAAGGAAAATTAATTATTTTTAAAAAAATCCCGGTCGCTGAAGTCGCGACCGCCAGAATTCACTACATAATAAGGAAAACTTCCTATATAAAAATGAATAACTAAAACCAAATATGAAACCTGGGAGAGACATAATAACAAATATGGTCTGTCTTCCAAAATTGTGTTAGCTTAAAAAAAATAAAGTAAATCTCAACAACTTGGAAATTTCTCTCCCAGGCAACTTTGATATGTCATTTAATCAAAAAATTAAGATTATAATTGAATCTCTCTTTCTCATCTCTTTTGCCAAGTTTTAACCATTCTTTCAATAATCATGACCTCTCTTGGGATTTAACCCCTGAAAGATTTCAATATCGTTGTCACAGACCCCAGGAGTGGTAAGGCCTTAGGCGCAAATTTTATCGACTACCCTACTTAAAAAAGCGTTTATAATACATATCTCAATATTATTTCCAAAACTTTAAATACCTGAGTAAAATTATCACATTTCCCAACTAATCCTTAAAATACTAAAACCAGTTAAGAATCTTTCGTCCGCTTTCCCGTATCAATTAATTTGCTTATTACTTTAATCTTGGAAACATGCATTTCATTAAGAAATTAAAAACTTGGATATATATCCATTCATATAAAACAATTAGGATATCGAGAAAATATTAGCTGGTGCGATTAATAAACCTTATTGTATAACAGTGTTAAAATTCTCAAAAACTCTTATCACATCGTAGTAACCTTCATTGATATTAAAAACGAGTTTAAAAATATAAATTGGACGCGATAATTTTTTATTTACTTAATAAAGTTTATTTCTCTTCATACTTCTAAAAATACACTTACACCAACTTTATTAAAAAAAAAAAAGGAGTTATTTACAATAGCTTCATAAAATATCCATATCGTTTATCCTATATCTTAAAGTTGTCCACAAAACACTCTGCTTTTGCATCTATATACCCCGTGAAACATATATATTTCAATTTTACAGTTCATTTAAATTTTGAAAATTTTATTAATAAAACTTCGCCGATTACCTTACCGTCATTTCATCTGGAATAACCCGCAAACAATAGAAAACAATACTAATATTATTAATTATTTGATCCACAGTTTATAAAAACCAAACAAAAACTTGATATTTCTATAGAACAAGCCAAAACAGTTGTCTCAGGTGTCCTAAAATCCGTAACTGTGAATTATAGGGCAGTATGATCATCAATAGAAACCCAATCTTCAAATTCATAAAAAAATTAAAATTGTTAAAACACATTTCAACAAAATTGTCAGATTTAAATCTTTTTCCAATATAATTTTAAACGTTTGATATATATCTGTTATCTAACTCATTGTTATTTATAGTGCAGACGTTTAGGGAAAGCCTTGATTATTAAGATTTATTTCATCCAACGTATTAACTTACTAAAAATTTTAAAAGCGTACAAAATGTCCCCCACAGATTTCATTCAAATTTCAAATGGAGTTCCTCTAAACCATCTAATTCAGCAATGCTATCATAAATATTAAATTTGGAACCTTAAAGACCCCTCCAACTGAAATTAAATACACCCTTCTTTTATTGATTATTACGTTCTAAAACTCATTCATCTACGTCATAGATGGAACATAACACGGGTCAATAGACAGTATAGTCCTCTCTTACCCTTTTATAAGTCCTTGCCGTAAAGAAAAGTCGAGTAACAATTAGCTTTCTGAAGATAAAACTTGTCAATCCACTTGGAGAATATCACCACTTTTCAGAAATTTGTAGGTTAAATGAGTCCAATGTTGACGAGCGTTGTCATCCGTAAAAATAATATCACAGCAAACTGTACTCCTGAAAAGGCGCACAGAATTATACGATTTCCTTCCTATACCTTACAGGAATCACAAAACTTCTGTCAAAGGCATGCAGGTGAGTGCGCCTTTCCAACACGATGCCTTCCCAGATCATCAAAATCGGCCATTTTGGAGGATATTCAGCGAGTACCTTATTCCTCTCAAATGAAGATAAGCCGAGAATCAGTGGTTAAGTTGAACCTGAATTAATCAGTGAATAGAACAGACTCCTACTCTAATATCGTTCTCTACACCATGATAAAAGAGCTATTTTGTTTGTAGAAGATAGCGGCATGCAAACTACAGTCTTCTTGGATACGGCCCTTTCTCATGAAATCTTCTGGAAACAGTAACCCTCGAAATCTAGGTTTCTGTGGCCACGTGAAGTTCACAAGAAGGATAAAAAAAAAAAGTCTTCAATGGCCTGTTAAAGCCACGTTAAATTTGTTGGTTTTATTGGTCGTTGTGATTCTTGAAAGACTTTTCCCAAGTCTTCTATCTACGGATCTAAAATAGAATCCGATCCAAAAGATCAAATATAGAGATTTTTTTTTTTTTTAAATATTCTCTGAGTTAAATCCGACAGCAACATCGAAAACGATGAAATTGCTGATTACAATGAGAAGAAAGCTGCTTCTTGCGGTTAAGGTATGAGTGTACCTAGCCTTGCTCCTTCGTCATTAAAACTTTAAATGGAAAATTACAAAAAGAAACTGGAAGAGCCATTGAATAAATTCTAATTCCGACTTATACGGGTCAAAAGCTACTTACGTATCTCTAACATGAAAATTAACCCTTAATCTACATTCGTTATTAAAGTTTTCACGAACAACGCTGATCATTATGTGTATCACTGTTCATTTACTCAATGGAACCTATAGAAATTACTAAGTCCGCTTGGCTTTATACTTCACCAAATTAAAGTTCAATGATATATATATATATATATCCTTATTTTCTTCTTGTATATTATTTGTACGTAAGTTCTTTTAGCAAATTCTTTTCTTTTGTTTCTCGTCATGTAAACATGTAATATGCTCGAATAAATATGTTCCCAATGTCCATATATTTATTCAAGTTCAAATTAAAATTACTATTTTGTTCATTAAACTCTTTTTTTTCCCCCGTGTCTTCGTATGTCTAACAAAGAGTTGTATATCCTTGGAGTACTTACCATGATTTTAAAAAAATTATTTGCTCTGTTTGCTTAGTTTCCCACAAAAATACTTAGACGTTAATTATTTAAATTTTTAGTGAAAAAACTTCATTGTAAAAAAATTATTAATTTAAAAAAAAAAAAAAAAAACTTCGTTATGTAAATTTATTTCTGTAAAGGCGCCTTTTCTGATTTTCACTAAAATCTGGAGTGGTGGCGCACTTAGGAGACCGGCTTGATTGTGATAATTTATTAACATCCCACTGAGAAGCAACACGAGGGTTATTGGCGATGGAACTCGTAATTTTGAGACGCGGTCAAATAATGAGGACGACACCTAAGCTGGCACCTCCCTCTCCAAACTTCCACACCACGCCAAAAGGAGAACTTTGAGCCTTGACAGATTTAAGGTGCATCAACTCCACTATAAAGTGGGTCTTTTGTGGCATCAGGGCTCGAACACATAACTCGAAGAAAAACGCCGGCCACAAGTCCGCAACCATGACCACTAAGCTGTCGCGGCCATTCAGCAAACGAAGTCTGTAATCTGAGATCAGTTGCTCGATCACGCAACACGAGTGGATGTGGGCTATCATCAGAAAATACCTCACAATCTTCTTGTTCCTTGTAGGATGTTTGACAGTCCTTAATCCACTATAGTTCACTCATCTTACCTAGTAGGAACTCTTAGGAATCGCTGCATTGGCAGCCTCCATAATCGAGTCAGTGATATTTCGGACAGAATCACCAATATCTCGATCCTCGACTATTGTGCCAGGAATAACAACTAACCGAAAGAATGTACCCCAATCAGCACAGTTGAAATGGTAAGTATGAGCAGACGTAATCACATCCCATCACCATGAGCCTAAAAGAGCGAAATGATCTCTATTGCGTAAATCATTATCAACCTCTAATATCACCAATGATAGTAGAGTCGACGAAAGAATGAAATGTTCAAGTGGGTGCATGGAAATACGTTTTCCCGCCGGTGTTCAGCACATAAAGATTGGTTTTATTAACGTCAAATTAAAAGCAACACGAGAGCTATTGGCAAAGCACCTCGTAATTTTGAGCCTCGGTCAAGTGACGAGGCTAATACCTCAGCTGGCACCACTTTCTTCTAACTTCCCCACTACCCAAAGAGAGGAATTTGAGCCTCGACAGATTTAACGTACATCAGCCCCGGCTACACGGCTGGTCTTTAGTGGAATCAAGGCTCGAACACGCGGCTCGACGAAAACCGATGGCCGTGACCATGCCCACTAGGCTACCGCGGCCACTGAGCAAACAAAGACAGTGATCCGAGATCATTTGCTTGATCTATCGACCGCGAGTATTAGTACAATCATGTCCCCACAGAGGTCTGTGTCCATTAAAGTCGACTAGTAGAAGGAAGGGAGCTGGTAATTGTCCGACGTAGTGGTTCAAATTCATTAGTAACACAACATCGTTAGGTGGCCGATAAATGCAGCAGACTGTAACTTAAATGCGGGTTTGGATCCGCACAGCTACAGCCTGCAACGATGTTGTCAGTATAATGACACTATTAGGATAGTTCTGGGATGCGAGTATGCATACACCTCCTGATGAAGATGCAGCGCCATCAATATCCAATAGTACACAATTGAAACCACGCACTCGAGTTGTCATGATACTTTTTAGAAAAGTCTCACGAAGAACAATGCATGCAGGCTGGTGCGAGGATAGAATGGATTTCAAATCCTCTGGTCTTGGTCGTAAACCTTGGCAGTCCAAAGAAACAAAGGTGGCCATTAACTACTCTTACAAACTCCGCAAACGGGGCGAGAATTCGATGGATCAGTAGGCAGCTCCACTACCATGCTATAATCGTCATCTGAGGGATGCAGAATTAACTCTAAGGACTAATTTGTTTTAAGAATTCTAGGAGGTTTCTTCCTCTCTAACATTTTTCTTTCCCTCTCTTAGAAAGGCATATTTGCTGTGGGTGTATTTTACATAGTTGACTGTTGTACAAATCCCCTGACTTTTCCTTGGAGATGGTGGAGAATTAAAAGAAGAGGTAGCTGGGTTATAATCAGATTAAATGGATCTGGTTTGTAATGACTTTTTGGCTAAGATACCCTACAGATAGATGTACCGGATGATACAATACGTCTAGCTTTATGGATAAGAAATTTTGTTCTTTATTTTCAGAGCTGTAATCTCTTTTTCCGTATTCCACGTTGGGAAAGAACGGGAAAACGAAGGATGGTCAGCCTTAAAATTCACACAATGCTCTTTTGATTCCCATTCCGAACTGTTGTGGCCCACCTGACCATAACGAGCGCAGGTAACACATCGATCAATAACTCCCGAGTCTAAAATTGAAAACAACATT
>BMAW01020302.1:113207-183192 GCA_019974015.1 Nephila pilipes
ACTGCCGCTTCGACTCTGGAGTGTAGTGATGTATCCATGTTTCGTCCATGGTCACGTAACGACGCAAGAAATCTTTTTTGTTGCGAGTAAATAGCGATAAACAGCTTTCTGAATCATCGACTCGTTGCTGTTTTTGTTCCATCGAAAGCAATCGCGGCACCCACTTGGAAAAAACCTTTTTCACTTCACTTCAAAAAACCTTTTTCCTGGTCCGATCGACTTAAAATTTTGACACGTTTCAAGCAAAGGTTAGTACTCTAGAAAGACCTGGTTACTGGTTTACTACGAGCGCCATCTCTGGGTTAGTCTCGGGAGTTATTGATCGATGTGTTAGTATAGCCTCGACAGTTGGTTTTAGAATGTCCAGACCGTTGGCACTGGTAACATCTTAGCGGATTTAGAATATACGGTCACACTAGGGAGTGAAGGTAAGTGGCTTTCACTGAGTCTGGTAGATCAGGTGTCAAAAATATCAGGATGAGATAGGAAGGTGCTTGTAAGAAACATCTTCCCCCCCCCCCATCCCGAAAGAATAGAAATACGCAGAACTGCACAAACATTTTGACATGATCTCTAAAATTTCAGCGTCAGACACGTTTAGCAAATCCGCTACGAAGATGACACCACGGGAAAAATTAAGGATTTGGTGAGGAACGATGGTGATATCAAATTGGGTCATACGAAGCTGGAGATTTATAAGAGCCGAGGCCTGCTTCGCTGATGATATTTCGAGGAACAAGTCAACGGAGCGCTTCTTGCGAACGGTCTTTATAGTCCCAATACTGCTAGTGATGACCTTATCAATGAAAAAAGGAGATTCCGAAGTGTGGGAAGTTTCAATTACGGCCCGGGGGCCCCCGGGGAGAAAAGCACCGGGAATTTAAACAAGTCGACAATATTTGTTCTTCTGTTAGAGAAGATGACGGAGACAGGAGTCCGTTAGGACACAAATTTACTATTTACTAGCGGTAGCACATATTTGTTGCTCCTCAGATGGAGAGGAAATTGATGGATTTAGGCCTCCATCAGTGCACAAAGAAAAATTTGTATCCATAGGGGAAGGGATTACTGTTCACTTCAGTGAGCCTCCACCCACCAAGGAGCCCAAGATGGGGAGGAAGAACCTTGGTCAAGTGACAAGGATAACACCTGAGCTGGCACCCCCTTCTCTCCTAACTTCACCACGCCAAAGGGATGATTTTGGACTCCGACAAATTTAACGTGCATCAGTCCCGGCTACACGGCGGGTCTTTAGTGGCCACGGCTCGAACCCGCGACTCAACGAGTCTGAAACCCTAACTACTAGGCTACCGCGGCCACCTACTTTAACTTTAAAAAAACTGGGTATAAAGCAGGAATATAGTAAGTACAATGATTGCACTCAAAAATATCTGTAAGAAACGGCTTTTATACAAGTAAACTAAGCTTATTTCATCAATACTAAAGAAAATAGAAACAAAAAGGATTTACTGAGAAGGAAGATAGAGAATAAAATACTAAAAAATTATTACATATGGAGTTTAAATTTTTTCATCACATTTGTCTTCACCCCCCCCCCTATTTCAAGATGCACCTTTTCTACTAAACTGCAATGAATATAGAGGAATGATATTTTTTATATACATATCTACAAGTACATATTTTACATACTACAAAATAGACGGAAATCAGCTTTTAGAATCATTAAGATAATTATTTCACATTAATTTGAATATTGAAAAGGTGTCACTTAAGAATTTTAAATGTTTACTTCTAATTAATGTAAAATTAATTTACACAATAGAATAACTTATAGTTGTAACTTAAGAATAGCTGAAGCAAAATATTTAACAGAAATACAACTTTCATGTTATCATGAATCTATCATAAATATTCACAAAATTAAGTAAATTTTATAATTATTATTATTATTATCTCTCCTTACAACCTTTGTTTACACATAAAATGCTTACATTTTTTGTTTTTATTTTTATGTGTTAGTTAGAAATGGGTTATATGAAAACATGCAAACATTTAAATCCTGAACACATTTGATAAGTATTAAATATTACCCATATAATTTAAGTGGATAAGAATCATTAAGAAATTTCAGAAAACGAAACAGAAAAGAAATTTTATGTTAGTTCCATATGTTCAATACAGAATTGTTAGGTAATGCTTTTTTTGACAAGCTCCTCGAAATATCAATTCTGTCCTTTCAATACAAGCTATCAACATATGAAGCTTCATGCAGTTGGCATTTTAAAGTTATCTTCATCTAATGTTAAAAGAATAGGAACATTCTTTTAGATAGAGAAATGCTCCACCATAAACATAAAATTTTGACTTCACTATCATAAATAAGAGCAGCCTATTTTGCAATTCAGACTGAATAACTTTATTTTTCTTGCATAAAATATGTTCTATATTTTGTCTCGTACACAGTAATGCTAAATGGATTTCCTTGAAATGTTTGAAGAATTGTTATGTTATAGAACGTTTCCACATTTTAAGGATAAATAGGGTGAATGGATATATGAGTTACAACCACACTAATTTGAACAAATATTACGAATATATTTCTGTCTGACAATTTAGTCTACGTATAGGTCCTGCTCTAGGGTATTAAATTAGAATAGCTTTATTTATTAATAAGTGAATTTCAGAATCGTTATAAATTTGTTTCTTAATGCAGAACAAATAATGTTACGTTTCAAGCAGGTCAAAACGTGGAATTCATTAGAACGTTGGACATGATTGTTTTTTTTTAAAAAAAAAAAAAAAAAAAAAAAAAGGAAGGGGCTTTAAGTAAGTTAGGAAATTGGGTGAAGCTTGCTCGAGGCTGTATTAAAGAAGTCATTGATAAATTATACTATTTACGGGAGAAAACAAAGCAAAGAATAACAGAAATTTTCTAGAGAAACAAAAATAAAATTACCTCTTAAAGTTTTTAAGTGAGCGACGGCCATTCGCAGAATGGTCAATTTATCCGGCTTTCTAGCAAGAGCATTACAAGTCGGAACTAAATCGGACAGTTCAGTAATGAAACTAGTCATTTTGTTCCGTCTTCTCCGTTCAATCTCACTGTGATTTTCTCTGAAAGGAAACAAAAAGAAAATTTCAACGATTATACAATGGAAAATTATTCATTTATTTAAGTAAGCTACACTGAAAAAAAGGAAAAGGATATTTACAGTACAGAAATGCGAACATTTTGATATGTTACACATAATTATAGGATGTCATTTAGAGATATGTGTTCTACATTTGGATTAATTATATTATGAAAATTATTTCATAACTCCTTTTAGCTTTGAAAAAGACGGTATTAAAAACAGAAGTGAAACTTATCAAAATACGAAAGGTTGAGTTGCAAGTTTCCTACTAGTTCATCCCAGTGTTTAAGACATTTAATGTGGTTTACTAAGCAATGTAAAATGAAATGTCAGTAGTAATAGAAAATACGTGAGCGTTGCACATTTGTCCATATAAACAATGTTCTTGCAAAAACATATGTTGGAATTTTTTAATAGCTGTTTTTAGTGTCTTGAGCATCGTTAAATTCTGCAAATATATTTTTTCCCGAAAAAACCAAAAAAAAAAACTTCGTATTTAACACCTCTGAGACCACTTAAATATTTTAACCACTTACTTCAAATACACACATTTCTAAGAAACCAAAAGTGGTGGTCTTCAAAAACCTGCGATAAAATGTACAAACATACAAACAACCGCATACAAAAACGACAGCGTGAGTAATTTTAAAAACAAATCATTTGATGTAATTTTCAAATTGTATAATTATGCTACATTCCCAATAATTTAGTTTAATCAGCCATTTAGTAATCAGCCTGAGGGTATGGTCCTGAGATTGGACAGTAAGATGAAGCTTAATGTATTTGCAATGCTATCAAGATAAGACAACTAATTAAAGAAAGAGAAACAGCCGTACTATTTCAGCTGTTGCATTTCTCATTAATAAAGATGGTAATAATTCTGCAAGCTGTACACGTTCTTAAAATCGCACCAATATTTAACACAAGTTATTTCTATAAAAAATTCTGATACCAATTTAAAACGCAATTAATCAGTTTTGATGTTTATCATTAAAAGAAAGAAAAATAAAGATAAAAAACATGATATGAATGATCAAAAGTATAATTTCACTAAAACATTTTGAAAAAATTATACCCACCACTATTTTTTAAAGAATTCGACACTTTTCTTATCGTCGGAGGAAACCGCGAAAATCCCACTTAAGTAATCTGAGTGGAGTTGTTTTATGTTTGTTGATCTTCGATAGAAGATCATAAGATACCGTTAGCCCTGACTAGCTGATGTCGTTTACATGATTCGTTAAGATAGCGAGCAATCGGATGGATGGAGAGGGGTAATTACAAGCTGACACTCCTAGATGTCTTAAAGTGTCTCGTAGCGTGAGTACAAAGATATTTGAGACCAATTAAATCCAAAAATTCAGTATCAAGAAGACCTGTTCAAGGACGAAAACGGGTTTACAATACCTGCGCAAAATCGCTATCTAGCTCTCCCGACCGAAGAAAAAAGAACACCACTGAACCACGGCTCATTTCAGACCATTGTGCCACAAATGGGCTGAAAATATCTTCTAACGGTGCACTAAATAAGAAAACCCCTTGTAAATGTTCCTCTTAATCGACGATGTAAATGTGGCCGTTAATGAACGTTATATACTAGACAGCAACGGGTTTCTGTACTCTTCACAGGTGAGTCCCGATTTTCTTAAGAAAGTGAATCGTCACGTGTTTATCTGCAATGAACAAAAAGCCACATAATACAAATATAATATAGTTGAAAGACAGAGTTATAGTGAAGTGGAATCATGTTCTGGGCTGGAATCTCCCTGGGTGATCACAATGACCTGCATGATGTGCTCCACAGAATTCTGGCAGATATGAAATATAGTCGAGATACTCGTTCTATAAATGACACCATATGGTGGTGAAATTGGTGACGAATTCATCTCAATAGGTGATAACACCCGACCACACTAAACTATGCTGTTGATGAATATCTCGAGACGAATGCAATGGCTCTACCTCCGGACATAAATTCAGTGAGTGAGTGAATGTAAAGTTTATTGCAGCAAGAGCAAGATATGGCTATGCTGCGCCAAACAAGATTTAACTGTGGTCTAGACGTGAAGAAATTGGGGGAAAGACAAAAATTGGTTGACAAGGAGGGTCGAAAATAGAAAAGGATCGCTAGGGAAATCCGGGGGGCGTCACCCGTGTTTACCTGTCCCTGAGGTCCCCTGATATTATCCCCAGGGACAGGGTGCCCGGTTATACCCCCAGACGCTGGGTACCGATTTTAGCCGCCTCTTACGACATGCATGAGCTACAGTGGGACTATTCTGTCATTCCCGGTCACCACACGGGTCGGACCTAAATTCAATTGAGGAGCTTTGTATCTACTTCGACATACAGGTGATAGCCTAAAGTTCTCTACCGAGAACGTTCAATGAGCTGGAACAAGAGTTCCTCAATCATGTGCGCTGTTTCCAATCCCAGTGTCCGACAACTTAACTGACCGCATGGAAAGTCGATATTGCCAATGCATAACAAATAGGGGTGGACGCATTCCTTATTAAAACCCATTTGTTTCATTTTCTTCCATTAAAATCTATGATTGATTTATTTATTTTAATCAAAAAAAGGAACTTTTAATAAAATGAATTCCTTTATTAGCAAAGCATGCTTCACGATAAAATTATGTTAAACTCAGATAATAATAAATGTTTAAAACACAATTTTTCCAAATGTCATTTTTATAAACGTAAAAGACTGGTTGTACCTTAAATTTTGGGAGAGGCCAGTGTGTGTGCGTAAGTTCATATTTTATAAGCTAATAAAGAAACCTTCATTTTTTAAAGTGACATTTCTAGCCATGTAGACGAATAATACAACAAACAGTCTGGTTTTCCCTCAATTATTATAAAACGAAACCAAAATGACTGCTTATTGAATTGATAGATATGAACAACTTAAAATTTTGATTGAAAGCTCAGAAAATTAGTGAGATGAATATATTTGAATTATTTCACACATTTTATGCTTTTATAAAATCGCCGTTCAGAAACACTATACATAATTAAATCACAAAAAGTCTCACTGAAAACTAAAATTCTATCGATATATTTAAAACCTCAAGGAAATTAGTTTCTTCAGGAAACATATGCCAAACAGAATTTTTTCAAAACATACATTCAAATTTTCCTTTGACGGAAAAAGAAAAGTGGAAATAGTAACAAAATTATCTCCAAAGAATCATTTTAGATAATTCTCCTAAGTAACTTCGAAGACAAAATATTCCAAGCAGTCTTATTAATGTTTTTGAATAGCAATACTATTATGTTATTTCAGTAAAAAAGTAAAGATTTCCTTCTTGGGGGAAGGGATAGTAACATACTTTCCTTAGAAATCCAACATGTGTCACAACAATTTTCATTGTGTAAGAAAATCCGAGAAAAACTGTTAACTGTTCTTATAATGAACAATGTCCGTTATTAAAAAGAATGTGCAGTATGTTTCTTTATGTACACTCACGTCCTTCTACTGACGAAAAAACTGTGGCATTGGGAGGAGACAAAGGATTCTCCAAAGTACTATCTTTACCTGGATACTCTGCAGAAGTAACAACGAAGCCAGAGCAATCCGAGAAGACCCATTACTGCTTTTTTTTCTCTCTCTCTTTATCTCGCTTCTCTTTTTCCCCTTGCTGACTTCCTTCGTGATGCGGCCGATGATAAGAGAAATCGATTCTCAATCTCGGCAATGTGGTTGAAGGCATTATTGGAATGGGGCATTCGAAAAAGTAGATGATAGCAAAGGGCGGAAGAAAAAAAAGGGAGGCATTAAAGGCACTTCCGCAGGGGAGCACGCAAACTCCCAGCCAAAAACGCAAACCTTATCACCAATAGCGATAATGAACACCCATTTCTCAGTCTGCATTTGAGGAGAGATTAGAGACCACCAGAATTACCCCACACGTTCGCACACCCTCCCATTACATGGTTATCTGATCTGAAATACAGAAGTCGGTAAACAAAACTGTGAAACCGACGACATGATCAATGCAACTATCTCTTTGAAGGAGCGAACTTTTGAAGAAGGGAAAACAATTGATAAAGGTATCGAAATTTTTACGATGGTTGATTGGGAGAGGTAAAGAAATGATCCGTCGAAAATGATGAAGAGAATGAATTATTAGGAAATATTTAAACACCAAAAAAAAAATACATAAATATATAAATTTACGAAAATCGTCAGAGATGGCTAGAGCTCATAATAATTTGAAAATATTTTTGATTAATACTTTTTTATAGAAGAATATGGAGTAAATTGTATGATTGCATTTTATTATTCCATACACATACCTTTATTAATATAAAAGGAATTATAAAAATACTTCGTACAAGATAATTCATACAAACCAAGTTAAAAGATTATCCAACTAAAAATACTAAAAAATAAGTGGGACTGTCAAAAATACTTATATTAAGCATCTATAAAGACATACATATAAAAAAAGCTAACTTAAATTAATACTCCCCCCCCCCATATCGTTAAGTTTTGGCTCTCCTGACCAATAATCTCTTCAGTCAACTTAAATTACAAACTTAAAGTATTTAACTTGAAGTCTAAGCGCAGATATATCCAATTTTTAATCAATTAAAACAGTCACAAGTATTCTTCAAAGCACTTATTTATGCTATTAAGGGAAATGCTCCCTACCAATTCACAGTCCCTTAATGCGTTTACAAACAAGTTTTGGTTGAATATGAAATATCAAGCTATCAAGCTCACTCGGATACTGGGGTCAAAGACGAAGTTATTATGGCAAGGTATCTTTAGCTTCACTAAGGCAAAATCGGATTTTTACTCCCGCAATATAAAATTATATATCACACACGCACAAGTATATTCGGCGCATAATTCAATTCCTTCTCACTCCAGCTTTCATTCTACTACCAACAGTATAATTTACATATCCTTTTTTCACTATCACTTCATTACACTTATTTAGTCAAACTAATTTGCGTATTACGTTTCCTTTTATAGGACTGACGTTTTAATTTTGGTTAAAATTGAAATAAAACGAGTCCCCAAGGTAATCAGTAGAAGAATGCGAATAGCCCATCATAACAAAAAGAGCAAATTAGATTTTCAAAACAGGAGAGGAAACCGTTTTCGAATTTTATTTTAATCTATCAAAAACTTTTAAACTACTGATTTCCCAACAATACCAACAAATGGGGATTGTATAAATGTTAAAAGTATCTATATTTATTTGTTTTACATTGCATATTTTTCTACAAAATTTTCATTTTGTTTATAGCCCTCAAAATATTATTTATAACTTCCTACACAGTATACTCGTAAACTGTGACTAAAATTATAAATAATATTTTGAACCATAGTACTGTCTATACATTTTAAACAGCATAGAACTCATAGTACCCATTTTTTTTTAGTACAAACCAGAGTACTGCCCGTAAATTTTAAAAATAAAAAGCAAGAAAATATTTCCAGGATCCTGTAAAGAAAATACATTATTGATTCTACCCATGTAAAAACAAACACGAGCTCAAAGCTATAAGCAGCAGTCCATATGAGGGGAACAGACCGAAACGTTGTTCCGGATCTGTTAACACTTGGGGATATGGTTCCATCTCGGGGCTTCAAAAGAATGAAAGTCAACGAACATAAAAGCCGTCATTGTACAAGTATATGTTACAGTTGGATTCCATTTCGAACTCTCAGAATATAGCAGGTAGAATAGTAGGTTGGTGAAGCTGTAATTCATAAGCATGCTATGCAGTGAAAAATATCTATAAACCAAGCTTTTAATACACATATTTCTTACTGCCATCATAAGAACCACAAAATAGAGAGTGAATGGTGTGGTGAAGGCTAATGGCGCAAGAGCAAGATATGGTTATACTAAGCCAAACACGGTGTAACTGTGATCTAGAAGTGCGAAAAAAGGTAAAAGAAGGAGGGTCGAAAATAAATAAGGATCACTAGGGTACCGTGGGGACGCGTCACCCATCTTACAAAAGACAGTAAAATCCATAGGAAAGGAAGATCAAAAGGATGCTTTGGGCGAGTGATACCCATACTTACGTAAAGAAGGTAAACCCGAGGGCCAACAAAATACAAAAGATAATAAAGTGTTGGAATTAATTTAACACATCAACGTCAAAATGTTTTAACATTTATAACTTGTGCTTTAAAACAGTTCTAAGCCGTTCCTATTTTGAATGATTTATGATTATAAATATTCCTAAAACATTGAAATTTCAAAAATTATGTAAACATACCTGCCTGCCAACCCCCTTTAAAAAAAAATTTTAAAAAAAACAAGATTTAAGGAGTTACATGCTTGTGTTGAAAGAGTAAAAAGAACTAAGAGCAATTATATATCTATATACTACATGAGAAACAATAAGAGTTGGTTTGATATATCACTATAAAAACTACTGAGGAAATTATTTTTTTTTTCACAAATGCAAATATATATATATATATTGCAAAATGTTATTAAAGGCTATAAGAATAACTGGCACTTTTGTAAAAAGTGCGCAAATGTAAGTAATAAAAACACAACCAAACTCACTGTACATTTTTTTTTTTTTTTTTTTTTTTTTTAAGTAATTTCAACAGTATTCAAATATTTCAGAAGTATTGTTGTTTAATGGAACACTATACTTTGAGTTAATACTTCAATTGAAATCAAACTCCTGACAGTTCACTGGAAGCGGAGAAAATACGGCTTCGGCGAAATGACAGAAAAATGTTTCAAAAAAAAAAAAAAAAAAAAAAATGCACAGGTTAACACAGACTTGAGAAATTTAAATATGTGGAACATTTTTCAAAATAGAATGAATAAATATATATATATATAAAATTATGACACGGAATATCATTACAGCCTTCAGAAAGAATTTTAATAGTATAAGTAAAAAGTTTTTTTTTTTTTTTTCATTGTTTTCAGCTAGTCTATTAAAGTAATATTACTTATTGCACGAGACAATTGGGTACAAATGAAAGTTTAGAATTTTTGTATACAATTAAGATCTTCTTGGATATTGTTAATATGCCGACCATCAATGTCCCAAGCCTGATCGTACATGCGATTGCATATTAACGTTGCACTAGGAAATAACACGACGACTTTTGGCGACGGACCTCGTAATTTTGAATCTCAGCCACGTGACGAGTACGACTCCTGAGCCGGCACCTCCATCTCCAAACAACCACATCACGCCAAAGGGAGGATTTCGGACCTGTATCAGATTTGACGTGCATTAGCCCCGTTACCCGCCGCGTCTTAAGAGATATCAAGGCTCGAATCATTGAAAACAACGCCGGCCGTGAGTTCACGACCATGATCACTAGGCAACCAAACCTCCAATTTAAAAAAAAAAAAAAAAAAACTGAATTATATAATAACATGTAAGAATCTTCATTATCATTCAAAAAAGATTTCGAAATATAATTTTAAAAAGCAACAGAAACATTCTTCTCAGCTTTATTCAGTACAAGTGGGATGTTTCATCAGATGTTGGGTTTTATGTCCGGTCAGACGAAAGTGTTTCTACAAGGTAAAGAGTCAATTTACAGTCCGGTTGTGTTTTAAAAAAAATTAGTAACGATAATGACTGGTAATGAATTACTGATAGGTGATGTCAATTTCCTTAAATAAAAAGATAGATTATACATGTATGTGTTTTCAGAATCCTTAATTTTTAGTTTAATTTAATTTACTCTTATTCAGTTTTTTAATTTTTTTTTTTAATATATTTTAGATGGTCAGTTAATTACAATTTGATTTTTTGAAGCGATAATGAAGATGATTTTACTATGCTAATCTTCTTTTTCCTGTGGTTGATTTTCTGAATTTGCTGATTTTTGGTACCATCTCACTATATTTTATTATAATGTAATTCACTGAAGTGTGATGGTTTAATCAGTAATTACCCGTTTAAACATAAATCATTCCATTCCAAAGTATGGAACAGTATTAATTATATTATTTCCACTATTTTAAATTTTGCTTTTCTTTCACTTTACTTACTTCTAATTGTCTGGTTCATTTATAATTTGTTTTGATTTCTTAAGGCATTTTGGTTTTAAAATTTGTTGATTGTTTAATTATTTAAGTAAATTTTTACATGATTTGCATAATTATTAATTTGTATTTAAATGGGTTCCTTAAATATTTGAGTTTTTTTTCTATTAATAGTATTGATTTAGTGTTGGATCTTCTTTGATTGTTATACAATGTAATTTGTGTGTGTGTATATATATATATATATATATGTACAGTGAAGTTCTGCCCATTTGTAAAAACAACACTACATAAAGTAATTCACTAAACTGTGAAAGGAAGTAAACTCCTTTTATATAAATATATATATTTATGCAGTCATTTCATGATGTTACTACTGCTTGTCAAAGTCCTCATGAAGAAATTTCAACAACTAAAAAAAATTCTGTTTTCAATCTGAATTCTAAGACATGAGTTCTTTTTAGACTCTCGATTTAGATTTAACAAATGCCAGTGAAAGATTACAAAAATCATTTTGGGAAAAAATGCCTGGCTATATTTAATTATTTTAAATACAAAAATTAATTTAAAGTCAGCAAAAAACAATGCAAATCTCTGTAAAAAAATATTCATTCATAGTCATCATCATACATCCTTGCAGTCGTTTAACAAAGAAGATTGGATTCGTTTATGTGTTTTAAAAACGGAGGAATACTTTATACTGAAGCAGCCATATAAGCGTACATGAGCGAATAGCTCTAAAAGCAAAAAATCGATGAAAGAGACATTTTTGAAGTGGGAGAGGGGAAGGTTAGTGGTGCGGAGGGTAAGGCGTGCGTGATGAAAAGATTGTGATACAGCGTTATTCGATATGCTCACCTGACAACAGACCAGGATGTCAATTACAAGGGAACAGGAAATTTATTTTGTTCCGCCTATATTATACGAGCGATTTGGCATTATCTAGGAGCTAAGCATCCGTTTCCTTTTCGGCTCTCTCGATTCCAGTACCAATCTAGACCGGGGGAAAGTTATTACTGAAAAAAAAAATTAGGATAACGAGCAAGAAAAATTTCGGAAAGTAGAGCAAAGACTACTTTTCGGAATACTGGAAAAAGTAGACTGGCTCGCGATACTGAAAATGAAACGTAGCCTCCTTTCGGAGAATTCCAAACAATTACTTTTAAGTTTCAATGGAAAAGTACGTTCCGCGAAAGATTCGCTGATTCAGCTATGGATTGGCGAAAAGAACTGACTAAAAATCAGAAACAGCGATTTCGTGTAGCAAATTAGTACCGAATTGAAACATGGAACGCCTCTGCCTCCGATTGTTGTTGATTTTCGGACGAAAAAACTGAATCAGAAATAAGTCTACACATTTATGCATGATACAAAGTGTGGTTAACAACAGAAGCAATTCTAACTCTTTAGTTATCAGTAAAATTTATAAATACTATTGGTCTGCCATTCCAATTACTATTGGTCACTTTTTTGATAATATATGATTTCTTAATGGATAAATAACTATACAAACAATTAAAAACCAAGATTTGTAATGGTAATTTTTTTCGCTCTTCCCTTCTCCACCCCATAATTCTGAAATCGTTTTCGACCTTCAATGGCTAACGAGGTTAAGTATTCTAGGTATAAACCCTTTTTAAAGTATTTATTAAAGAAACAATATCTTAGAGTACGAAATACTGATATTTCTTCCGTGTTTAGCACGATCTTGTTGGTACGATTTAACGTAACGCTTTAATTGTGTAATAATTATATTCCATACATAAAACGTCTTTTGTATAAGACCAATAAGCAAACGTAATCAATTTTTAGAAAGCAAAAACAGATTTATATTTTTCTTTCATAGTTTAATTAACATTTCATTAATATACTTCTATTTCTTAAATATCTTCGATTGATCACTAATCTGGTGCATAAAAACATGACTTTCATTGATGCATTGCCGTTTCTGTAAAATTTAATAAGTTTTGTCCTGTAATATATTTCCGTTAATTTTTTGCATCTACCCGCTCCCTGAATTATCAGCTTAATGAATGGTTAATGATATTGTTGAAAAATTCTGAATTGCTTGCGTGCGCAGATCATGAAGACTTCCAGGAAATGGACCATTTAAATTTAAGATCACAATGATTTTCAGCCTAATCTTCAAGAACTGATACATCCGGTAATGACATAATCTTGAAATGAGGCAAGATGCGGAAAAGTATTACTTCAAACAGAAAATTAAACATTTTAATAATCTGTCTTGAAAAAAAGATAGTTTAATTTCATTTTGTGTCACTTTATTACAAGTCTGGAAAACTAAAAAGTCTTTAAGGTGAGTAAAAGATAATAATTGTTTAAAAATAGCTTACTTATACTTTAGTTCTTTTTCTTTCCTTTAGATTCAGAAAAACATTATACAATAAGTAGAGTTGAATAAAAATAACTCATAAAAGAAAAAGATAGCTACAAATCATTTATATTTGTTTTTAATAACTAAATATATCCACAATTGAAAGAGGTACTGTTAACTTAGAAACATAGTTTTTACAGAAAATTCTGGAAATGTACATGAACCTAAAAATACAAAGTATTTATAAGTTACAAGGACAAAAATAAACATTTAATATGAGCTAGCTGCATTAGTCTCAAGCTATTTAGAGCCTCATAAGATATTTTTATAGTCAGTGAGTCAATTGTTGAAACTATTTTATTTGTGAAATTTTCAGACAATGACAATAAAAATTTAACAAATCATACATATTTCTTTTTTATCAAATTACTTTACTTGACAACATTCTAATTTCACAAATGCTCTAAGGAGAGAAAGAAGGAGGGGAAACATTGCAACAAAATACTACAAATATTTCGCTGAGTAAATAATAAAGCAAGAAGCGTTTTTGAAGTTCCTTAAAATTTGGATTACTCTAGAAAACAATAAAAACTTATAACGTATTTCGTAATCGATGAATTATTCAAAAAAAAAAAAAAAAATCAGACAGTAAGCTTCGTTTAATATTAAATAGATTCATTTTACAGAAAAATATCCAATCCAGAAAAATATCCAAGTAAGAAAAAACCAGCAAAACGTTTTAATTAACAATAATTATATATGAGAGAAATTAATTTGACCATAATTAAATAAAATATTTTATCAATTTATTCAGATAATTACAAATTTTATCACAGCAAAAAATTTGTATTTTCACAAACGGCATTAAAATTGATAAAATCCTAAGAACAACAAATACAATTGTCAATACAGTTGGACCCCTTAAAACACGGTTCAGTAACACGCGAGTCTGCTAGACACGAGGTTTTACTATAGCTTCCTCGATAAGCAATCGTTGGTGATATCACTCCTAGATATTGTGGCGTTATAATTCTTATTTTTCTTTTTATGAAATTCAGATAAATCTTTTGTTAGAAAGATGTCAAGACTTCCTGTTAAGAACAGACTTTTTTTTTATTCTATACACATGAATCATTATTTCTCGGAAAAGCAAAATGCTCTAGTTTGGATTTCTCTCCTTCCCCCTTTCCCGCCATTAGAGATTATTTTCAAGACCTCAAGGTCAGTGAGATTAGCTGTACATTCAACCATTTTGTATTGGTCTAATTTTTCAAGTCATTATAATTTTTTCTTGTTCAAGTGATTTTCGTGAGAGTTAAAAATAATGTCGAAAAGAGTGTAAATGCAAGCAGAAATCTAATACGAGCAAGGAACAACTCAATGTTATCGAACGAATTCGAAAAAGGGCAAGGCAGCAAGCATAAGTTGTCAGAATTTAATATACCTGTGTCTATACCAGCCATTTTCAACTGTTGGTACGCGCATCCCAAGCGGTACGTGAGAGGCCATGAGGGAGTACGCGAAAAGAAAAAGGTAATGGCGGACACAAAGCTTTAAAAAAAAATTTTTTAACAATAAAAGAAATTCTGAAAAGTAGGTAGACGTTTTTATTAAGATTGTCAGTTGTAACATTCTGGTTTTCTGAACAGGAGACATTGCTGAAGTTCCCATCGAATATCGAGAGGAAAAACTTCTTCAATGGTGGAAAGCTGAACCTAGAAAGTTTTGGGGCTCGTCGCGGTGACGAATACATCGAACTTCCTAAAAACGCTGTAATTTTTTGTTGCCATTCGCTAGCACGGAACCTGTTGGATGGGCACTTTTTTCGTATATTTACATAATAATTATAAAAGCAAATTAAATGTAGCTCCAGATTTGAGATTGTATTTATCCTCTTGTGGGCCTAATTTTCAAAACTTTATGATTCAAGCAGTTCCAAATATCCTATTTTTTTTTTTTTATTTTCTTTTTCCCAATCTTAATGTTAATTTGTTTGCAAATTATTTTAAGAAAAAACTTTTGAATTTTAAAAATAGATCATTTAATTTAATTGAAAATACCTATCTTTAGGATAAATTTTAGGAAACTGTAATAGGTGTAGCAGATTGTTTAAAAGTGGGGAGGCGAGGAATTTTGGTAAAGGGTACACCGATGTAAAGGGTACCTAAGAACCGAGCCAGTTGGGGGTACTATGACTGAAAAAGATTGGGAACCGTTTGTCTACACCACGTGAATGGTTAAAAGATGAGGATTACTTCCATTAGTTTGTTGATTACGATAAAGGAATGGCCAGAACAACGAAAAATACCAATCTTGACAAATGTCTGTTCGATTTTTTTTCTCTTAAATTGTATTAATATTTTTAGGCACAATTCATTTATCCCGCGATTTAGTTACCATGGATCCTGCCACGTGTTGACGGAGTCGGGCTGTATTTTAAATTGTGAAGTTGCTTAGTCTCTCTCTCTCTCAGTCAGGTTTCTAAGCAATTCCTTTACTTGAATATATTTTAGTAATTTTGTTTTTCAAACTAATTAATCTAAATTCTTCTCATTTAAATTATCACATACATAATCCAAAAACGCAACCAACCATTATATAATTCATAAGCTCAATTTTCGCCATAGAGACGAAGCAATGAATTTTTATAGTGTTAATGACAAAACCCATTGACTGTATGCAAAATACATTGGCACCCGCGATACTTAAGAGAAATTGCCGTCTTTTAAAAGGAAAGAAAAAATTTTAATTGGTAGTCAGTTTATTTGAAAACAGGAAAGAATTGATTTTAGGGTACCCTTGATGGTGCCATTGCATGCAGCTAATCGTTCCTTCCCCCCTTCCCTTTCCCAGTTAATTCCTAAGTAGGCGAACTCTGTAATTGCTCCTAGCTCCCCATTAGCTGTTTCGAAGCCGCACTTAAAACACCAATCTCTGAATAAGAGCTCTTCTGAGCACTGGAGGGAAAAAAAAGTCGATAATGAGATTTTCATACGGGCACGCGAGCCTTTTCCGAGATTAATTACGAAACAAGTGAAGAAAAAAAAATTAATACAAAATGCTGTTCCCCTATTCAGTCGCAACACTTAGGAAGACACGCTTTACGACGCTACATAACAATACCAGATTATTCAAAACAAACTCTAGCTAAACGTTGGCGTTTGATTTTCTGCATCAGGGGTCGGCTCGATTTTTTTTTTTTTTTTTTTTTTTAAAGAAAGGGTCAAAACGTAAAACTTTTTTAAGCACCGCGGGCTAGGCGGCAATCTGGAATATAATTACTTCGACATTTCTACTCATAGATATACAAAAAAAAAGTCAATATTTGTTTTAGAAAATTATATTTTTACATAATGTTTATATTTTTTTACGTAATGTTTATATTCCCCCCCCCCACACACACACAAAAAATTTTTTTTACCCATTTACTAATAAACGAATTATAGAACTGGCAAAATTTTAAACTATTGCGATGAATGTAATTTTTTTTTTTTTTCTGAGAATGTATTTCAACATTTAGAGTTCGAAATTAGTACTTCATATCAGTAAAGCTGTTTGTACAAATGTTCATCCATTAATAATGACCCTTTATTGTGATTTTACATACTTGATTTCCGAAAATATTCTTTCACCTTGGTAAGTACTCCCAGTTACAGATATAAATCCCCGAGCATATGATTTTAATTCACGGTATTCATCTGTCAAAATATACTTAGAGAAGTAGGATAGATTCATTTCTTTGAACGTAGTTTTTAGAATATCATTTTGCAAATAAGTCAATTCTAATAGAAGATGCGACAGAAGCTGAAAATTGTCTAGCCAAATGGATCATGAAATATGGAAATGTTTTTTGCACTTGCATTAAGATTTGAAAAACGTAGTTGTAATTGTATTAAAAAAAAATATAGAAAAAAAAATTCCATGTTGTAACAATATCAACCCGCACATCTGATTGGAAACAGTCGGAGGACCGGATTTAGTCCGCGGGCTAGTTTACCGAACCCTGCTCTAGACCATAATATAGATAATCGACAATTACAATTACCTTTTTTTTCATTAGTAAGATAAAGATAAGTGTTTTATATATATTTAAAGTCATTTATAATTTCTAGACAAAACAACTTGAGTTCCCCCCCACCCACTAAATAGGAAAATTTATAATCTTCACAAAGTAGTTAAATGACCGCGTCACAGTTACAAAGAATAATAACTAAGTCAAATAACTAAGGATAATACCTAAGTTTAAGAGCAACTATATTAACAAAAAGCTTACACTACAAGTTCATTAAATCACATTTAAATAAGCCTTAAATTAATCATTTAAAAGACCATATTTTTAAATGCAAGGTGATCCAAAATTGCATGTGTTTTCGTTACATTTTGAAATATATTACAAAATACATAAAAACGACATTTTTATCAAATTTACTGAATAACTTTACTAGGCATGGTATATTTTAAAATAGACAGAGAAAATTTTACTCATTATTAATTTCATGAGGAAAAAATTATAGCAGCTTAAATTCCAAAGGACAGTTAGTACGTAAACACACAAGCTGCCCAAGCGACAATCCATGTAAATTGTTAAGTGATTAACTGCATATATAAGGAGCACTCTGAGAAAGCTAATTGTTTTTATTTATATATATATATATATATATATATATATTCTCACAATTCTCCATTCTCTTAAGGAACACATCGGGATGAAGAAAATAGAACTCTTCCCCCCCCCCCCCACACACAAATATTTTACAAGTCGAGAGCACCATTTATTTCATTCCATTTAATAATCTGGAAAATACCATATTATGAATTCGCATGATTAGTTTTCTACAATTCTCGATTACCATTTTCATTCATTCCGTCAAACCATTGTTTATGTAAAAATATAAAGTAAATGAACGAGCGAACCTCAATACATAAATTTAATGCAAAATTACAACGTAAAAACTCACAAGGAAGAGGATTGTACTCTTCTTCAGTTCCATAATAACATCTTTAAACGCTCACCTTCAAGTCATTTGATTGTAAGAATTCTAAGAAACTTAAAATAAAATTGTTTTTTCCTTCACAACGACAAAAGGAAAATATCCCACTAAACCATAACGCAAAAATGTTACCGAAACAACCTAAATTAAACCTGCGTGAGTCTATTATGACTTGATAGTGAAAGAAAAGAGGGAAAATAAACGAAGTTAGTGATGGTCAAGTGTAACGAAGCATAACAGTTTCCACGAAATTTCAAAACCCCAAAAAGAGTTACGCGAGGAACAAAGGTATAAACACAATCGACATAATAAATACTAACTTTATAACATAAGGGAAAAGTAACTACAATGACTCCCGCAAGATTTATCGACAAAATCAAACTTTAAAAATATATATAAAAATTAACCCCTGCAGAAAGTTTGTAACAATCCAAAATTATTACCAAGTGTTTTTAACAATCACAAACCTTTTTTTTTTTTTTTTATACTTTTATTTTACATTACCATCAAAAAATAATTTTGGAAAAAGTTAAGATAACGCGGATAACTTTATTTTTAAAAAAGACCGAGTATCACCTGGATACCAATGAAAGATTTATGGAAACATCATTAACACTTTACCTGTAGCTTTAATCATACGGAGTAAAAAGGCGCAATTGATTAAGCATTTATAGTTTAGCAAAAAATTTTACATAAAAGCATGTAACTGCTCTCGAAGAAAAAAATAAAACATTCTAATAGATAAAGAAATTAATAAAATGCGAATATAAAGTTTGTCACATTGTAAGAATTTTTAGAATATTATAGTATAATAATGGAGTTGATCTATTTTAATTCCTATATAAAAAAAAAATATTTAACATAAAATATAAATCTGGCTCCCCCTCCTTTCATCAAGAAATTAATATCAAGTTTTTTTTTAAGTGCAAATCAAAGAAAAACATTGAAATTGATAATTTGATATTTAATTCAGTTTTTAAAATCACAATGCAAGATACAAGGAGTAATATATATTTGGTTTTCCCCCTAAAACACTTTAAAAGTCCAGGTAAGGGCAATTATGAAACACACACCTGATAGTAAATTCCGCATTTTAAAAAAATCATTCTACATACACTCTTATAATTTATCCAGATATTTTTAATCTTTCACAATATTGTAATTTAAATATGCATTCATTTTTCTTTTAACTATTCACAAAGCATATCAAACAAGAAATTTCAAAAATCGTTTAATATAATGTGAACGAAAAAGATTACACTTAAATTCTGTTCGTTTTCCCCGTTTCTGCTATGATTTGCTTAAATCGGTAAATGTATATCTTCCTGTAATTTAAAATATATCGATATCATCTGAAAAAAATATATATTATAAGGTTGCATTCATAGCTCTTAATGACGATATAATCACGCTTAAATTCGAAAGGGAGTGGAATTAAAAATGGAAATAACTATGAAATGCAACAAAATTTCACAGCAAACACTAAAGGTATCGGGCATTTTTTTAAAGATGGTTAAGAGAATGGTAGGTTTTGGAAGGTTTTACCGAGACAATTTCAAACGCACGATGCACGAATTACGCATTAATTAATAAAAGGATTACTAGCTAATTAAACTTTATTTAGTAACACACAATAGGGTCTTTTCATGAATATTAAACAGAATAAAATTAAAAAGATAAAACTTGAAAGTATGCAGAGGATTGTCTAGTCTAGTATTACTTTTTGCTAGACTATTGTCAACAAAAAAAATTGTCATCCGTTACTTTCTAATATACATTAGTACTACCTTGAAATGGATGAACTAGTTTATCAAAATAAAAAAAAAACTGAGTATCAAAAAAGTATACATTTCATCACTTAATATGAATATACAATACAATCAATAAATTATCAAAATGTTTTAAATAACTAAGTGTGAATCCACAATTAGATTTAGATACTTAAAAAAAGTAATTCCTCACCTTGCAAATCTTTCTTTGTCCTGCATGCTGTCTTCATCCATCCTAGTGTACTTAGGCCCTTGACCTCCTTCTTCATCAGAACTGAAATTTAAAAAAATGTGTTAAAAGACACATATTTATAATACATAGCTTTTAATTACCGACCGCTAACAAGATAATTAAAATTGCTACAATAAATGCAATAATATTATGGCTGTGGACTTAAAATATTCAGAACTAAATGAAATTCTAAAGCTACTCTGAATAATATGGATCGATCGGACAAAAACTTATGTACAAGTTTTTTTATAAAATAACTAAAATAAAATTAAAATTTTCATTTTTTGAAAAAAATTAAAGCATATCTTTTTTTAATATTAGCCATTAATTAATTTTATTACTAATAATTTAAGCAATGATGGCAATTCAATTCATTAATATTTTTTCTTAATTTTAATATTATGAACAGTAATTTATTTAATAGTTATAATAGAAAGGAAAACAAATGAGTCCCCAATGAGGAATAAATGAATATGAAATCCTCGAAAATAACACTTTCGTAGAACTGATTGACAATGCTGCATACATTAGAATGAGAATCAAAATAAACATTACAAAAGAATAATTATAGAAGTATTCCCTTCCTTCCAATTCCTCCAGCCGAAAATAAAACTGGCACAATTATAGAGATTGAAATTTTAGCAGCCAAAAATAAATGAAAGCGAAACAAATGTACAAAAAGATATGTGGGTGATCTAAAATACAGTAATAAATTATTAATTTAACTAGCCATTCACTTTTACAAAATTCATCGAATAATTTCTATATTAAACCTCTTGCTAATAATTAATTTATAGTGTTAAATTCATAAAAGTTTTGTTTCGTGAATTGTGTTCAAAGAATGTAAGAGAGGTAAAAACAAAATTTGCTAGATATTTCTCAAATATATATTTCAAACATAAAAACTATTGGTGAAAAAAGAAACAAATTAATTAAATACTAATTTTTGCCTTAAGGTGCAATGATACATATCAGCTTTTTTTATATATATATATATATATATAAAGAAAAATGTAAAGATAGCTTTTCATCACGTACTCATGCATTTCAATTTTTTTCCCCCTAACCTCCTTTTCTAACAGAACGACTTTTAACCTTAATAGAGTTCAAAAAACATTCTTCAACGGGTAACAAAACATATCGCCCTACTTTCGTAGCACAAACAATACGCGTACAGCATTTCATTAAATGCGAAAAACACACTGGTTTACCACACATTTAAGTACATGTAAAACAACCCAAAAAGTTACAATGACGATTTTCAAAATTGAAATGATTCACAATATAAGCACGTTTGAAAAGATGCATAGTTAAAAGATCTACTGAAATTTATTCTGCAGCTAAATTGCTATGCTTTTTCACTAACAGTCGTTATAAAGCTAACAAGGAAAAATTCCAAAAATTAAAAAAAGTAATACAATGAAAATAACTTATGACTTAGAAACCTTTACAGACGAAAACGAATACAGCGCAATTTTAAAAAAATGCTAGAAAGAATGAAAGACTAAAACATTTCAACATTTGCGACTAAGCAAATCTAAGTTCATTGCGATATTAGTTTAACAATAAATAAAAATTATCTCACATACATATAAATTAAATATATATATATTTTAAGTAGAAAACGTTTAAAATATAAGAATAAAATAAAGATAATCGAATTTTGAAAACTTTTCTTTTGTCCCCTAAAGTTAAATAAATTCACTGCAAAAGTATCTCAAAAAATGAAGGGGGTAAACGGGATAATTATATGTAGGTCAAAATTTAATTGGTTTTGAGAGCAAAACACAATGAAAATACTAGAAATATGTTCAAAAATTAATAAAAATAGAAAAATAAATGGCTCATTCTTTAGTATTAAAAGACTTTTACATTATTATAAATCCAATTAGAGCTTATTTCACGCTTTAAACAAAAAAACAAAAAAAATTAACATTACTGAAAAGAATAACAAATCATTTTCAGCATAAAAAAAAAGACATTTAATGCTTCTGAAAAACTATATTATAGACTACAAACAATAAAAAAAAAAATTATAAAGAGAAATGAGCAAAGTCACAAATAGAATATTAACTCATTTCCTCTAAAGAACCATTTTCTTTAATTTTTGCAAACAAGGAATCTTTTTATTAAGGTAATGTTTATCTACAAGAATAAATAGATATATAAATAATTTGAAAAAGTGTGTCAATGTTTCTTTCTTTATTTTTTAATTTATAAATACTTAACATAAAGCAAATATGGCGAAATATTCTTACACAATTGTGTATATTTTTTCCCTACATGAATTTGAAGATATAATTTTTAAGCACTTTGCAATTTATGTATTTCATTTCTTTCAAAAAACGCAGACCGATTCAATGTTTAATTAAATGTAAATAATTTGAAATTATTGTAAAATATATACGTATAATTTATCACATTAATTTTTAACTTTTCTTTTTCCTTGCGATAATATGAGAAAACAAAAATTCCTTCAAAAAATAATAAACTCGAATAAGAACAAACATCCAGCAAAGATCCACTTGAAACGATTTTAAAAAACAACAGCCTATAGCCAAACACCCAATATTATTATGCACAAAACATCAAATTCTCAACAACTGATTTAAACATAAAATTTTAAAAATGAGTACAATCACAGATAAGAGAAAAACAAACTAACCTTTTTTTCGAATATGTTCTGAATCTGAAAAAAACATTTCACCTTGCCAATAACAAATTTCAAAAAACATGAAATGGCTCAGCATTCTGCGCAGTAAGTAAACGCAGTGGAAATAGTTTAAAGTATTATTTCATCAAAATGTTTATTTAACTGGCTGAAAAATCAAGATGCAAATAGGAAGGGGGAGGGGATTTATAAAATTACTTTTAAAAAATTATTGCCCTACAAATCCGAATTTGAATTTAAAATTATTTTTCACAAAATAACAATCAGTAGATCGAACTTGAGAAGCATTGTTATTCCAAAACCTATAATGGAATTTTTCAGTAGTAATAATGAGTTTCAATTCAATTTGATTGAATAAAAAGTGTATTTATTGGAGGCGGAAGTAAGTCAACTTTAAATGGGACAAAATCGGAAACTACTTTTTTAAAAGATCAGAACCTCCATGTTATTGATGTTTTGACTGACTTATGAGTCTTTTTCATAAATTCATGTGATTATCTTCACTGTTTGACCATCGAAGTAGTTCGATAAAGGTGTAACAGAAGTATCTTTATAGACAATGCAGTTGGAGGCGTACTGACATATCCTATAAACTCTAATAAAACAACTTTAGCATGTTTCCAATTCTCTAAATATTTACATTTGCAAGAACCGAGATGTCCTCTCCATTATATAATCGAAAATACAGGCTTTAGCCTTAAAAAATGATTATTTTCCGTTCACTATAATGCATTCATGAATAAATAGTGAAATTTTACGAACAAAAAAAAAGGAGCAGGGTCTCATTTTTTAGTTAAATATCGAATCGTTAAGCAGGTCTAAAATACAGAGATAAAAAAAAATGTTTTTGTTAAAAAAAAGATAGCATTAACGGGTTTTGAAATTTTATAAGGTTTCAAATAATTTTTCAATACAAAGATTTGTGGTCAAAACAGTTATATTACGGGAATTATCACAATACACTAAAAACTATCTGAAAATTTCAATTATTCTGAGTCATTTCCACGTTTTCGTCAGATGTTTTCAACAAGTCAAAATTTCACTTTGTAAATAAAACACAGTATACATACAAAGAATCACAATTTAAATATTTTAAGGATTCACACATTTAAAGATAATAACCACAGTAACTACACAACATGCATAATGCAAACATTTAAGAATATAAACTAAAACATGAAATAAAATATAGACAATGACTTAAAATGCCATACACGTTCTTTCATTTGAGCTTCAAATTAAAAATCTGAAGCTCAGATTTTCCTGTTTTTAACCAAGAAAGTATTTTTTCATATTGTTTATCAAATATTCTAACTTAAACTCATTCATGGTCCTTAAATTTTCAATTCATTTGAATTTTAGCAAAAAAAAATACTAAAATAGAACCATAACACAATGTAAAATAAAATTACAAAATGAATTCTAAATAGATTGCTTAAAGAAACTTGTAACCACTATAATTTTCAACCATGAACGCTATTTCCACTCAGCTGCTTATTGTTTTTAAAAATTTTCTTCTACGCATTTTCAGAAATAAAACTCTTGTTCTTTAAAAATAAACTTTCTTTAGATTAAAGAAATAAATGTCAAATAATTAACGAAAATAATATATAAAATCATAAAGCAACGTTTATTTAAATATTCCCTCAGAAATCGGAGAGTTATCTTCCCAAAAATACATTAGACCATATGTCTAAATTATAAAGCATAATTTTTCCTCCAAAAAAATGTACATTTATCAAATTTGGGGATTTTTAAATTTTTGAAGTTATTTCATTTTAATAACATAAATGAACATACGTGTAGTAATAAAAAGACAAAAAATAATTTCTTCCGCATCAAAGCTATAATTATTTTTTATGCACATGAAATTCCTAGGTATTCATGAATAACCCTTTCATCATGATAAAGTTAATAAAAATGAATTTTATGAGGTCATTACAATATTAAAAATAGTTAACAGCGAACCATTTTGTTTATAGTTCAAAAGTCCATTGCATCCGACCAGAGATTCTATCTTTACAAAATTTTTAGCTAACAATTCATTTTTAAAAATGTAATTCCATACTAGAGAAAGAATCCCCCAAAAAAATTCTTTTCATGCAATTAAAGATATCTTAGAAACTGATAAATCTTGACATCGTAACGACTCGCATTTCAGAATTTATTGTCTTACCTTGAGTTTTATTGACTACAGTTTGGGGTTAAAAGCACTTTATAAACTAGTTTCCTTCCCTTCCCCCTTTCTTCTGTCAGTAATAAATGTGTCAATTCCACACTTTTTCCAATACCTTTCTTCATCAAAGATAACAAGTATACATTCCTCTCCAATAATTTTTCACAAAATATATCTTGTATACTAATTTCTGTCTGTAGTGAAAAGCCCTAACATTTAAAGTATTTTCCAAAGAGTTGATTGACGACGCACGTCAGAATGATTAAAGAATCCTAATCATTATGAGACATTATATTTAATGTCCATCTTCATCAAAAATAACTTTCAATGTGTATTATTAAAGCCTGTATCATAAGCAGATTTGTTTATTTCTAAAGGAAGATTAACTTTGGAAAGAATTTTACTGAGTATAAAAATAACTAATCAATAATACACAATCAGGGAAGGATCGCATAACAGAACAATGTCTTTTTTCCCTGACGTTTTAAAAAAATTCAATATTTACAAAGAACACAAAATAAATCGAAAAAAAAAAAAGAATATACAACAGACTTTTTTTCGTTTATTCAGAAATGCAAAGAAAATACTACATTAACTACGAAAGTATGTGAATTTAAGATAAAACAGAACAATCAAATAAGTGAGAGTAATATTGTGAGCTAATCCTCAAATTAAGTTTTTCAAATTCTATAATAGATTTTTACCGACACAAACAAAGGCGACACAAAAATCTTCAGAAACACTTTATCTCGAAATCATTTGAAAATGAAAAGGCGTAATACTGTAAGACACCAGTATCGAAGAAAAAAGAAAAGAGAGGGGGGAAAATGAGAAATAAAGTACTGTACGTCAAAATGCGCGTGTGAATGTCGAACTGAGTTACTCTTAACAGAAAGGTGAAAGCTTATTTTCTTTTGACAGAGAACAAGAGAGAGAAATTTTCTCGCAAAAAAAGCTAAACTGTCGAAAGAGAAAAGCAGGTAGCTCGATGCCGTGAGCTTGATTCACAAAGCGTGAGAACTGAACACCTAGTAGAGACACCAGAAAAGCGAGCAAAAACGAATGAGGCAAGGTTCAAACTGTAAATAATGACAAAGGGAACCTCAGTAGAGAGTTGCAGTAACTCAAAATAAACAAATTTCTTAAAAGTGAGGGAAACTACGAAGAATTTTGTGTTATTCTTTTTATTTAAGCGAATGCTATTCTACAAAAGGTAACGCTCGCTTGTTTCTCAAGGCACGTCTTAATCATCATCTCATTGCACGAAGAGCATTTAAGAAAAATTCTAGTCACTGGGTTGGAGATTTTTTTTTTCCCTTCCTTTACAAAAAATACAAGACAATTTAGCCCAAACTCTACACACGACAAAAATCAATTAGCTAGATCGTATAGATGCTTTTAAAAGTAAACATTCCAACAGAGATTTGAAAATTTGCAGTTGGGGGAAAGGCTTCGTTAATAATTTAAACACAAGTTTAGGAATTTCAAAATGTAGCTAATCATATATGGTTGTATATGTGTTTATAACACTCAATATGAAATAAATTAACAGAAAACCACCTTTTTTAAAAATAATTAGTTAAAAATATGCATAGTAGTTTGCGAAGATTACTTTTCTCTTAAATATATAGATAACGTTTCTTTCTTCTTTAAATTAATTCTGAGTCATTAAAAAAAAAAGAGGACTGCCATACATAAACCATGCTAAAATTATTTAATTTACATCTCCATTTTTAAGATGTAATATATATTATATATATAATTTTCATATTATTACTGTGCTACATACATGCTATGTTTATGTGCCACTATTCCCTGAGCTGTTCCGATTTAAAAGTCTCGTGTTTCTGCTGAAAAAATGCTGTTTCTAAACCAATATTTAAGTCGCAAAATAAAGCGAAAATTATGTTAAGTACTCCTCAAAAGGCATATAACAACAATTTTCAAAAAATTTTACAATTTCTAAGAATGTAGTGATATCCAAAGCAGAGACAAACATTTCTAAAAGTTTTGAGTCAATAGACCTATGCAAAACCGTAACAAAATTCTGAATTACACGAACATTTGTCAATTAATGGAAGAAGACAAACAAAAATAAACCCCCAAAAATTAAATTAAATCAAAAAGAAAGTACGAGAGTTAACAAGGTTTCACAGACAATAAATGGAAATTCATTCAGTCCAAAAATGAAAATAATTTCCTGACTGTGTTCATTCTTTAATGCAATGGTTCACCAACTGTGGTATGTCAGTAGTCCAAACAAAAACTTAGTTTTTACGTTTAGCTACAAAAAGAGATACCTGCAATACAAAATTACAGCTAAAAAAAACATCCAAAATACTTGCTTGAAAAGTCAGCAATCAAATGAAGTAGATCCAGAGATTCCATGGAAAAGGTAACTGAAACAATATCTTACTACAAAAAATAGAATATCTAATTATAAATCTTATTATAAACTCCATGGAAGTAATATCAGAGATACGTTGTGTAAGGATAGGTGTATTTGCAATTAAATTGCTGGAAGTGGCATAACATATATAACTTTGTTTTCTTATATAAATTATTTTTTAGTATACTAAGAAAGCGGCTAAGATTAACTGCTTTCAAATGTACCCTCAGAAATAAAGTTTCCGCTAAATTAGAAGAATAAAAAGAATATAATTGACATGATACGAATTCGTGTACTTTTCTTGTGATTCAAAAAAAAAGAAAGAAAGAAAGAAAGAAAAGGGAGAAAACTAACTCTTCTAGTTGAAATGGTCAATTTCACATTTCAATTTAAGGGTCCTCCATATTATATAAAATAGGTGTGTTGACAATGATTCTACATTATTTTATAATCTTGCTGGATTCGGAATGTTTTAAAGATAAAGGTTGTAGGCGTTTAACACAAAACAAGAGAAAAAATAATCAATTTTTGACACCATCGTATTTTGAGGGTGCAATAGACCTTACACTCATGACCATTAATATGCGAGTGAGTGCATATTGGAAGTTTATGACGCGCGCAAGAACTATAAATATGGCTATGCCTCGCCAAATATTCGTTTAAATTTGAAAAGAATTACTTAAACCACATTAAGATTAAATAACAAAATGATACATGAAATACAAAAATATATGAAATACAATGTAAAAAGTTAAGGTTAAATTTTAATATGGTGTGAAAATCCAACTTTATATAAAAATGCAAACACTTAGAGGTGAGAGGTTTCCCAAACAAAACAGACATATTCAAAACAGAAGATTTAATAAAGGGAGACGATAATTATGAAACATAGGACAGTCAATTAAAATATGATGAACGATATATGAAGACATGACAGGAAGAACATTCGGAAGCATCATGGGATATGCCAAGTAAGATTATGACCAAGAGAGTAAAATGAAAATAAGATTAAGAGCCACTATAATATAAATGCTTATTTTGAACACAAACCGCATTGAAAATAAAATGAAATTTTTCTTCAGTAAATCGGAGATGAGATGAGTTTTGGGACTGCAATAAAGTTCTGTTAGTGCAAGTGTTAACAGCTGGCAGTAATCCAACATTGAATGTTAAGAAGACAGAAACCCAAACCAATATTTACGAAACCAATCATAAAATATTCCAGATGAACTAATACTCTAATCGATATTTCAAGTTACACTTTTGCTATCATTTCTTTGCATTAGATTTCCTGCCTACTAAATAAACAAAGAATTGAAAGGAGTACGCAGATAGCGTTCGGCATTCAATGATTCCTTTAATAACCTTTAGCGGGGTTTTTTTTATACATTTCTTCTTTTCCTTTTTTTTTTTTTTTTTTTTTTTTTTTTTTTTTTAAAAATTTTAAAAAAAATTTTTTTTTTTTTTTTTATTTTTTTCCAAATGGGAGGTAAAAGTAATAAAATTGTATAGCCAAAAAACTACTCAAGGTTCAGTAAAAAGAAATTATTTTATTAAAGATTAGAGTTGCAAGAGTAATTAATTTATCCATCAAAAATAGATAACAATAAAAATTATTCAAAATCATTACATGATAAAAAAAAAAAAATCGAATTGTCTTGTAGTTGGACGATAAACAATATTTTATTTTAATTTCCGAAAAATAAATTTGCACATAAAAATGTAACCCCAAAAGGAAAAGAAAAAATGTTTGTTACTTTTCCCATCTACATCGAAATATTTTTAGAAAAAGTTTCTGATAATTATTAGCAACATTTTAAAATTGACAGTTAAATCTGCTTAAATGTCCGATGAAAAGCATGGTTGTGTTTTTTCTCTAATTTAGAAAAATTTCAGACACAGTGTATTCTAAATTAGATTAAAATGGAAGGAGAAAAATAATATTTATAAATTTTCAGAAGACATAAACAAAACAAAAAATACGTTTCATGGTGTTTCGACAAAACACAAAAATCAAAAATAAAATTCATGCTCTTTTTTCCGTGTCTTGATGCATTATTGAAATAAAACTGGATTAACTTTTTCCCCCTTCGGTACATTCGGCTTAAAAAACAAAATCAAAATTTTCAAACGGATCTAAGGCTCAAAAGTGTATCTTTGTACATTATGGATTACTATAGATTATTAAACAGTTGTAAAGTGATTACATACTTATTTTAATTATTACAAAAATTAATACATCCTACAATGTGTTTCCGTCATTAAATCAGCATAAAATTATTTCACTTCATTGTGCTATCAACCATCGGCTTTTTTTTAAAAAAAATATTTAAAAGCAAATGTTTTGGAATACTGCAATGCATTGATTACATTACTGCTCAATGTTGCTTTTTATTCATATCTGCAATAAAGGAAATAAAAATTTCACACGGCAGAATAGCTTAGAGAGCTAAGATTAACTGATACAAAACAATTCTTCATTTTAGCACGTACCTCATAAAAACTCACCATAAGAAAAGTAAACAAAAGAATGCATGTATAAAACTTGAAAAAGTTGAATAAACGGCATGGATATGTCTACAAAACGAGTTTTAAAAATTTAATAGCAGTAGTCATTAAAGATAATACATTCAAATTCATAGGAGTTTTAAATGCATCACGCACACACTATATTTTCCGCATTTATTTTTTTTTCCGCATGGACCAAAAATTAACTTCAAATTATACCAGTTTTATTACTGTTTGATATTTTCCAACTCATTCCTGTTTTTTTTTTTAATAAGTGTGTTTCGAATCTACTTCTCCTTACCTTCATCATGATTAACGAAAAGGGTACTTATTATACTTCATAAGATGCAAGCCATGCGAAAGTAATATGTTTTAAACATTTTGATACATACAAGAGCTATTGTAGCATATGCATATATGAACGTCTCGTGTTATCTCGGGTTCGTAATTTGCACATATTTGATCCATCGCAAGTTAATAAAGTTGAGTCACTAACAAGTTTAAATGATCTGGAATCAAGTTCTTGACTAATTTTTATTCTTCTTAATAAAATGATCCCAAATCATGATATTTAACACACTTAAGAAACAAATCTTCACGCTTCCACTACAAAAGATTAATATAACAATGTTATTTTACCTCATATCTAGATATCTAGATCCAACTAGATATCTATTCACACACACACATCGATGATTGCTTCACACTAACCGCTGGGTTAAGACTTCCAACCTCTCTTCCTTATTACTAACCCTTTTAATAAATAAATAAAAACTATTCGCTGATTATAAATGCTATCTCCTCAATCTCATTTGCTACATTCAATATTTCTATTCTTATTTACATAAGCTACGGTTCATTCAAAAGAAAATGTTATGAAATTAACTAACATCATATGAAAGTCCCACAAGAGCTCAGTTGAAGGGAAATACGCATCAGAACCCCTTTATAGTCCGTCAATTTATCTCTAGGGGCTTATTTTTCCAAAATATTTTTTTCCCTTGATAGACCATGGTCGCGAACTCGCATCCGGCGTCCTTTCCTTCCGAGTCGTGGGTTCAAACCCTAATACCACTCAAGATCCGCCGTGTAGCGGCACTGATGCCCTTTAAATCTGTTTAGATTCCAAGTCCTCCAGAGGAGTCGTATGGAAGTTTAAAAAAGAACATACCAGCTCTGGTGTCGTCCTTGTCATTTGACCGAGGTTCAAAATTACGATGTGAGTCTCCAATAGACCTCATATTACGTAAATATATGCAATTAATCAACCTAAAAGACTTATGAACTTTTTGAATTCATACTTTCGGTTTCTCTGCGTCTATTGTTGAAGTGAAATGCAGCACAATAAAACAGTATACTTTCCGGTTTTTTTCTTTAATTAAACACACATATAAGATGAACAGTCACAAGACTAAAACTCACCAAAAACAATCTATACAAAAGGGTTAATCGATTTGGGAAATAATGATTTGTTCCAAACTCTATCCCCTCTACTCTTCTTCACAATTTCAAGACATATAAATAAATATTTGAGATTTAATGATTCAAGAATGTGTACGCACTCTGCTAAGACGATAGGATAAGAAAAGCCAGGAAAAACATTTACACCGCCAAATAACCAGAAAATCACTTTCCTTTCGAGGTTCCTCCCTTTAAGTGGATCAACCCTCTCTTGTATTAAGACAATGGAAATAGTGTGAAATCCCGGCTTTCGTCTTTCAATTTCCGAAAAGCCGTCCATTTCCAACATGAAAAAGAACAGGATGGAAAGAGAACGGAAGATTGTCTAAAGGGAAAAACGGGGAGGCAGGGAGAAATACATTTCAATACGGGGTTCACCGCAAATTCTCCTCCTCCCCTTACCTGATTTAGAGGGGGGTGGAGGAGAACAGGAAATGGGAGAGCGAACTCAGGTGAGATGCAGAAGAAATGTTATAAATTATCCAATACATTGAGGAAGCGATACGGACGTGTTTCAGATCTTTGCTGTCCATGCGTCATAATGGGAGAAGTTGCAATGCGAATTTTTGTAAGAATTTCATGTGTGGGAATAGCATAGTGGGCAAATAAATAAATAATAATAAATGTACGGTCCACATTTCCTCTCTTCTCTTTAAAATTTAAACCAATATATAAAATGATGGCCCATTTCAAGACATGCAGGGCATAAATTGTAGGCTGAATTTTTCATATGCATTTTTAATGCACTAAAGGTACATGTTGAAAAAAAAAATCTCATTATTAATAGATGGAAAGAAGAATGTATACAGAAACTTAATTCTGATCAATACATATATCAGGACATAAAAATAAAGAGAAAGGAATGGCCTACGTAAAATGAAATTTAAGAACGTAGAGGAAAGGAAGTACTAACTCTAAAATAAATAAATAAATAAAAAGCAAAATGCCGCAAAAAAAATTTTCGCGTGAGAGCATTATTATATATATATATATATACACCCATCATACGAAAAAAATAGGGAAATTTGGAAAATCGAAAAGAAGAAATTAAGTTTATCAAGTGTCAATCTTCTAAATATTTTACAGATGACAACTAATTGTTCTTTTATCAGGTAAAGGGACTTATATGCGTAACACATAACAAACCTAATCTTTCAGGAAATTTTACGGCCTTTTTGTTTTTATTACATAAACATATCTTCCTTTCTGTTAAACACTTTTTAAATTAGAAAATTGGAAGGGGGAGTTACAATGAGAAAGTTTCAGAAAATTAATATTGTTGGTAAAAAAAATCATTATTAAAAAGAAAAAAAACTTATACATTTTTGACAGTAAAATAGGCTATATTCGAACTTTGTTTAGTTCCAGATTAACACTAAAATCGAACCTTTGTCTAGAAAATTATACAAACCGAACGCTTTTACTAGTATGACAGGGGAATAACATCAAAATGGCTAACGAATTAAAACAATTCTCATTCGCTTTTCTAAATATTCTTATATATTCAAAACAAAACTTTACGACCAATACAAAAATTGAAAAACAGTTTAAGACACTGAACATTTGAAGTTAACTTTTTTCTTTTTGAGTGAACAAATCACGGGGTGTAAAACAGTTTTAAGATGTCTTCCAATATGTATAAACTATTATCACAAATTCATAAATCTGTAAAGAACACAGATTTCAAGGATGAGCATTTTCTTTCTGACATAGCATTGCGTAAGCATGGTGAATAATGTTGCGTAAATTAAGAAAAATGTTTTCGTTTTAATGAGCTATTAAAATGATAAGCTAAAAGCATCCTTGAAGAACGTTTTACAAGAAAACTATTAAAAAATCTAATCAAACACTTCCACCTCAAGGAACAGAAGTAAAAGCAATTTAAGTAAATCTAGTCACATAAAATGATACAAAACGCTCATAATTTACACAGATATCATCTCTTTCTCTTCATACAATGGAAGTAATAACATACTGGGTTTTTTTTTTTTTTCTTTTGTTTTATTTTTTATTTTTGAGGAAATACAAACATTCCTGAGAACCAGTGTAGGAGCCATCACTTGACAAACAAATTTCAGCTTTATCAGATTGAAGATGTAAAAAAATAAAAATAACAGGTACAACTTTAATAATTCCACTTCTCTTATCTTTCAATGCATATTCTAACTCTTAATTTATAGACAAGAGAAAACGTGAGCAATTTAAAAACAAGCAACTTAAAATTCGACTCTGATGTCTTCTTCCGCGACAAATCTCTTACAGTTGGAAACCTCTCAAAGAATAAAAACAATTATGGCCGACATTTCCTGAGGGCATCTTAGATTCCTTGAGTAATCTGAAGGGGGGGGGGAAAACATAGATGCAGTTTTTAAAGATTTTTTTTTTATTTCGCATCTATTATATTCGGAACATATAAAAGCGCATAATTGAAAAGACACACAGAGATTTAAATAAATTTGTAATAAACGTTATCAACAGAATAAAATTTAATACTTCCGTTTCATTTTATATTAAGCTTGCGAGTAATGGAATATGTGAAACAAAAAAAAATTACGGAGGAAGAATTATGTATTAAAAAGTTCAGTTCTGAAGCAAATAATTTTAACATAGGAAATTTAATTCCATTTCAATTATTCCACTTTAAAAAACGCTTCATTAAACGGTTCTCAATGTACTTTTAAACTTAACGGGGATCTATAAAGAATTGGTACATTTATAAGCAATTTGTCCTTAACTGCTCAAAGATGAAACCAACATGAAATCAGTGAAAGTTTAAATGAACAAATCATATTGATCAAAATCACATGTTAAAAAATATCATTGAAATAACGAAACATATTCATTAATGAGCGGGTGAATACAGTACACCTTATAAAGTAGATCGGTAATTCACATTTTAATTTATTCTACTCCATACAAACCGCTTTAGATCCAAGCAAGAAAATGACAACAGGTAGTTGCACTACATTACAGAAATAATTTCTTACAAGTTTTAAGGTCTTAATTTGCCTGTTTATTTTGTATTATGCAAAATAAATTCGTTACATGTTGATTCATTACAATTAATAGTTAGGAAAAGCAATACTTTTCTTCCTTCAAGAGTGGCGAAGGAAAACTTTTTTTTCTGGATATATATTAACCCCGCGAATGTCTTTCGCTTACAGAAAAAATGCTTGGCGTTTACAACTCTAAAAATAGTCACAATTGGATCAATAATCAAAATAAATAGCCCAATTAAAATGGAAAAATCGAAGATTACTAATCTATTTTTAATTATATAATACTAAACAGATCAAGTACAAGACATGCCTCATCGGCGTATAAATTTCAATAACAAATATTTACACTTTCATTTACGCAAAGCAAGAATTGGCGCCATCTTCAAAAGTTTGAGGGAAAATGGAAGAAGCCCTTTTAACATGGCATGCCAAATAGCAGACATAGAGCAGGTGTAATGTGGTCACCACTGAATTACCATTACGAAAAGTCAAAAAAGCTAAGATAACTTTAAAAGTATGGTGTAAAGCGTCATTACAACTCTCGCAGACTCAACCGCATGTTTAAATACTGATAAAAGGAAGGACTGTCTAACTATAATGGAAGTAGCGTAGCTTCATTAGGCGATTCGACAGTGAGCAGCGAAGCGTAGAAAGGGCCGTTTGCCCCCAGCTAGCAGGGTCAGGCGGAACTAGTGAGGAGACTCCGTCACGCACGCATCCTTTGTGAATGAGACAATGGACCACGGAGAAACTGGTTTCCAAGACGAGTAGCTAGCCCACCAGATGACGGCTGATGGTCTCACCACCGACAAAACTCTCATTAAAAGCGCTACATTAATCAGTCTCAATTTACTTCTAACATATAGACAATTCGATGTGACAGTGCATCGAAAGGTCATTGGACAAACTCCATATAATGAGAAGGGATTTTTATTATAATTACTAATACGTGCTAAAAATTCCATTAAAACGTATTAATAGGCTCCGATTAGCATTCTCTGAAACAATAGAATCGGTTGTATAACTGAAAATGGAATTTCAAACTATTGACACATTAGGTGTGATGAGTAAGGAGCGCGTTCACTCTTCCAAAATTACAATGAACATGAAAGATTGACAAATGAGCAAAAAGCACCAGAGTGAGAGAAGTCTCGTAAACTCTTTTGGAATCAATTCAGTATTGATTATCTAATATTGTTCTCGCTTGAAAGCGCTCTTTTTTGTTTCAGAATTTTAAAAAACACATACCTTGATCATTTTAATACTCTATCTCATTTTGGAAAATTAAATGCTTTACTTAAATCAATTTACTATTTTATTTGAGTGCCTCTATTCTATAATTCAAAATACTGATATTATTTAACGATTTATTTGAACAAAAATTAGAATAAGATAAAATTTTAATAAAATACTTTAAAAATGTCATAAAAAAAGAATCAAACTATACATGACAATATCAATTAAAAGATATTAAAATTTTTGATTTGTATCAGATAAAGTGGGGAAAAAAATAATTCGTTTTCCTTCAATCTTTTATTGTTGTTGTTTTTTAAGGAAAAAAAGGGGAAAGAAAGAAATACAGTACACTTGCATCAATTACTACACATATGAATCTAAGTATCAGTTTACTGCTTCTCCAAAAATGCTTTCAGAATATTTGCGCATAGATTCTGAATGCATACATTTATACTAATGTTAACATTAGTATAAAAAACATATGATTGCATCGAGTAAGAAGCAAACTGAATTTCTTGGCCAATTTTCAGTTTTAAGTAAATAAGCTAGATGTTCAATAATAATAGTCATAACTCGCAGTTCAAAACAGTACTTCATCTCATTTTTTAAACTTTTCGCAACAGACAGTTTGATTAATTGCGCTGATATAATTTATGATCACCTAAAAAAATTATCATAATTTTTTTTAAATGCTTGTAAATTATTCTAGTAATAAAAGGTAGTAAATAAAAAAAACAAATATGAGCAATTTTAACTGATTCATTATGCCGTTTTTTTAGGCAAAAGACGAAAAAAAAAAATCTATATCTCAGATTAGAAAAATTATATACCCGCGAAAAAAATTCTTGAAAAAACATGCGACGCTTTAAGATTTCACAATCATCTTATATTGACTAATTTTTTTAAAACACAGTTCAAAAATAGTTTTCAAATCCTGATGGTTGTAAAAAGGCAGAAAAAGTGTATCAATCAACGACAGAAAGCGTTTATTCGGGGATTTAAAACGCACGACAAAACTTGTAATCCATGCCTATCAATTAACTGCCCCCCCAAAACAATGAATGTTTTTTTTTAAATCTAAAGGAGAAAGAGAGAGACAGAATATCGCCTTCCTATTAAAGAAAAGAAACAAAACATTTCAATGTGTGCAAGGATTTTACATTAATTGGAAATCTGCAGCGGACACCACTCAGAGAACCAGAGTGGTTCATTTGTTATTCAGCCGATTTTAGGAACGCAAACGGGCGGGAGAAGAGCAACATTTGTCCAGTTAATTACCGATAGAGCAGGGTACAGGACCATTTATTAAAGCACTACACATCCCCCCCGCCACTAGCTCGAACAATAGAAAGGGTGAGATATTAGCGGGCGAGAAAATTAGAATCTAAATTGCATTTTCCGATGCACTTTGAAAAGCACGCAAACATTCCGCTATTACGCGCTTCGTTGTTCGCGAATCTGGAGAACCCGCAAATCGTGTAGGTCCGGTTGGAAAAGGCAGCTGCCAGCCAATCGATCTTGAATAGATGGATGGATCATAATTGAGAGTAATAGTACGAGCAGGTGATGTTTTCTCTCCTGATGCACAGATACGCATCAGTACCGGATCTTTGAAGCTCACCCCTGCCCCTTTGCCTAAGAACATCGACAGTTACCTCACGACTGAAGAATACATATACGCTTTCAAGTATATGCTGCAGCGTAGAGCGTTAACTAATTATTTATTTGGGCATTGATTGAACCACACACCACTCGCTGCCAATGTATTCATTAGTAAGGATCATAAATAGGAAAGGGTAGGATACGTGCTCGCCAGGAATGTGAGAAATTCACTGTTTGCGATTTTAAAATTATTCATGGAGGAAGGGGAATTGGAAACAATTGGATGTGGTTTAGCTCCTTTCGCCTCGATCGCTAACGCTTACGTTTTGATGGAATTACATGAGGAAACAGAATAATGACAAATGCAGTGAAACCAAAGCAAGGAACAGTTATTTATAACAAAGAACAGGAAATGGGATAAATTTAATATGAATCTAATTAGCTTATTATCATTCATTATCCCCCCCCCCCCCCTTATTTTCTAGCAAATGTGTGTGATACAAAGAAAAAGAGAAATAAAATCTTGGCTGGCTGCAGAAGCGACGAGATTTTTACAGAAGCAATACATAAAAAAAAAAAAAAAAAAAGAAAGTAAAAAAAAAAATAAAAAATAATTAATACAAAAAGACAGTTAAATTAGTTTTGTTAGCATTAATTCTTTGCAATGTGTGCCACATTTTGCGAGTCTAAAAATTATTAGTTTGCAAATTTTTGATTAATTTTGGAAAAAAAAAATGTAAGAAGAAAATATTACCATTTCATAATTAAAATAGCGCTTAAGATATCATAAGGATACATTGATTCGTATTATAAACATGATATATATAGCTGCTATATTTATTATTTTAATCTAAAAGTCTAAATTAAATGATAAACGTTTTGAATGATAGTGTGGTTTGTTCACATACAACAAAATATGTAAGTACTTAAAAGAAGAATCGCTTAAGATATCATAAGGATACATTGATTCGTATTATAAACATGATATATATAGCTGCTATATTTATTATTTAAATCTAAAAGTCTAAATTAAATGATAAACGTTTTGAATGATAGTGTGGTTTGTTCACATACAACAAAATATGTAAGTACTTAAAAAGCGATTTTCATCGCATTTTCCAATAAAATTGTATTACCTTAAATGCAAAGTCAGGCTGATTTTTTTTTTAAAAAAAAAAAAAAAAGAGGAGCAAAATTCAGTACTTTGTCATCGCCGTACCTTGTCATTTTTATGCCTATGTAATTATATATACTAATCACATTATGGTAATTATATATAATAACCAGTAAATACTTTATCTTATATTTATTACCTTTCATCCTTTTTATTACTTATATATAGCATTTTAAATTACTGTATCTCCATTTTTTATTATTATGTCTTCTTAATAAGTTTTTCTGGTCTTTTTAATTTGTAAGTATTAACTGATTTGATTATTTACTTAAATTATTCAGTTCTTCATTTAATATACATATGATCACATAACCATAAAGCTAAAATAAAAGTATTTCCTTTTTTTTTTAAATCTTCAACTTTTCAAAAATTACAATTCATAAGTCAGCGAAAAAGCACATAAATTACCAATACCTTTATTGTCACACAGTTAAATAATTGAAAAAAAAAGAATTTTAAAAAAATTAAATTTGTTACTTTATACTAAATAATTACTTAAAAATGTAGACATTTCCATCTTGCTATTTTTTATGCGAAGTATATACCAAGTTCCACTAAACAGTTTTAGATTATTTATAATAAATTATTCAGCAGAATATTTTTTACACCTCGAACAAATAAAAGCATTCACCCGTACATTAAAGAAAAAATGCTTGATTATAACACTGGAATGAGAAACAAGTTGCAAACGGTTATGCTTAAGTATTATATTTCGAAAAATAAAATTAAGAAATACAAACACGTAAAAAAAAATTATGGTTTTAATATACTGCATAATCGATTAAAGATTGAGTAAAATAAAGACAAGTGACATCTTGAGTTCACAATAACGAAAGAATAGACTCGGACTCTTTAAGACGTGGCTAGAGCAAAAACGTGACTATTTTTAATAGTTTCAAAGCTGATATGGCAAAACAATAAGATTTTTTTCAGCTTTCTAAGAAAATAATCAGAATTAAGATGTTATTGAACTACCGATAAAAGATTGGTAAGGGTTTAAAAAGACAGGAAAGAATAACACTGTCCGAAAAACATATTAATGATTTAAAATGATAAATCCAACGAGAAACGCAATCGATTTTAAGGCTCGCAGAAAGGTGATAAAATCTTGCGAAGAATGTAGAATATTTATTAGAGATGATCAACAAGATATCAAGAAACAAATAAAATGATCAGAACTTTAGTCGTAACAAGATAAAGGAGTTACGACAACGTGATATTTACATAAAAAATTATAATTGTGGATATATATTAGAAGTTGGTATGCATAATAATGAATAAAATCATCAAGGAATAAAACCATATAGAATAAGTATCAGATATTAATACACGCCTACGAAAAGCACATCTGGAGTTCTTTCGGATCGATTTATTCCTACTAAACAAAATGCCAATTTTATGACATCCTAATATAAATATACCAAACGCATGATGTCACCATGCATCTGACAGTCATTATTTCCATTCATTAGTCATACATGACTGGAATATGGCAATAAATGGTTGGACCCCCATAAAGCGAAATGTGATTCATACTACGCGAGAGCACTTTTTTATACCTGCTATAGACAATATATTATATGTTATTTGAGACTATACCACGATCAATTATTGGGATATACACAATGTTGAAGCAATGAAACCTGAATTTACTATCCATTACACTGTTGTCTTTACTTTTATAGTAGTTTTTTCCTTCTTCAGTTCTTCAGATTGCTTATTTTTATACGACTAATTAATTCTAAGCCATAAAAATAGTATTATATGGACTTTAAAATCATAATAATGTTTATTACACGCAAAAAATAGGAAACGAAGAGATATTTTATAAACCAATTTTTACCAATTTTGCCATCTTCGGTAATTACTCTGAACTAAAAAAAAAAGTATATGATCCTATTAAAGAATCGGTGAATCTAATAAAAGAGAAATTTTGTAACCTTGAAACCTTGCCTTTTTTAATATATATAAAATTATTTTATTTCTTTTCCACTTATCTCAACTAATTTTTAATAGTATTTATCAGAATTTCTACGAAAATCAAATTTTAGAAGAAAACCTGATACATTTAGTGTAGAAAAAGAATTTTTTAAAAGCTCATTACATGTTACAAAACAGAATACAAATAATCTGATTCAAAACGAATGTTTAGAAAATGGAAAATATTAACAAAAAAAAAAATCACTTTTACATTAATCAATAAATAATGTGTAAAAATCTCAAAACCGAAAAGAACAGGAAAACTTCGGTTCAAAGCAGGATGAAAAGTGAAAAACATTATGCTCCAAAAAAAATTTTTTTTAAATATCTCATAACACTAAAAAAAATCTGAATTTCGACATATTTCGAAAGGAATCGAGGATACACATTTTTCGGCCTCTTAACAAAAGACCATCACTTTAACTCAGCATAAACATATAATAACGATATACTACTAAAATCACAGGATGCATTATAATGGGAAAATAAAAATAAACAAATGTTCTGTAGGAAAGCACAAAGCTTCCGACACATGAGAGCCAAGAAATAACTAAAAAATGCGGATATCGAATATTATATATCTTTATTTGTCTGAGAACTTTGAAATTCGAAAACAAAGAGTCGACGGAGCTTAACAATGGCTGCAATAGTCTGCATTGTTCCAGGCGAAAACTGTTGCATATGATTTTGGCTAAGTAGTCACGAGGCTCGCTTTTTAAGAATCCTATACTCTACAGGCGGTCGACACAAAGAAACCACAAAACAGATGAAAGACCTATGTACATGCATATTTTTAAGATAATGTTGTAGAGTTTCTTCAGCAAAGTTATACTTAAAATTTCTGGAAGGTGCGAATTTAGACCAAAACGCCATGACATCCTCCAGTCACTTTGTCTACGTCTTAATTTTATACCTTACACCTAATCCATTAGTTTCTTAACACATTACTATTACGAAAAAAACACACAATCTTAAGCTCCATTCTAGTTTCAAAACACAGAATTGGACAAAAAAGCCTGCCGTCTAAAAAAAAAGAAAACATCAGTTTTAAAAAATATTTCGATGAACTTGTAATACGTGTTAAACAGGACTAAACAAGGAGTTACGAGAGGTATTAGATTCAGATTCTAACACCGGATAAGTCTTTTTCCTTGTTAAATCAACCTAGAATGAATTGCGCAATTTGGGTAGCGTCCCTTAACCAAAGTAAACTCTGAGCATCGTGCAAAAATACACACATCAGAGAGACTTGCAAATTGTTTTTAACATATAATGCCTCTATTTTTGCACCCCCTAATCATTCAAAGCATATCATGAATGTGACTGAGTTTCTATCGCAATCCGATGAAAGTTAAATCTTCAATTCCATCAATAACACGCACTGAAGAAAGTCTTCAGTATTTTTTTTTAGCAGTACAAAGATAGTAAACCCATATTATAAAAGAATCTAATATCCAGATTTCATTTGTCAGGTAGTACGTATGTATAAAATATTTCAATGTACTAGGAAAAAAATAGTAAATTTCAATGGGGGAAAAGTTGAAACTTAAAAAATTTCAAAATAACTAACAAGTATTTAAAAAATACATATTTGGCCATTTTGAGCAATACATCAAAAAACTTTTAATTAAAGAGGGAAAATTTTACATTCATAAGATGGGAAATAAAGTAAATTTACAACAAGTATTATTGTTTAAGTTTGTTTTACAAATAAATTAAGCATAGAATTAGAAATATATGCGCAAAATATATTTACGATGGACCTCGTATTTGGTCAAAAGATGAGGCCGATACTAATCCACATACTACGAGTTTCTCAACTAATTTTCACTCCTAAGAACGAAAGATCGCACAGAATTTAACAAATAGTCATTCTCGTTATTCTATACAACAGTATTTCGGAGGAATCAAGCTACGAACCTACGACCCTCTAATCTTTAGACCACAGTTTTACATTTTGTAACCAATCAATATACAAGACAGAATATATGAAAAGTTGTTTTGTAAATATTTTCACAGAAATTGAAAAATCTAGGAAGAAAGAAAAATGTATCACTTTCGGGATATATGTAACAATATTATAACAATACCACACGAATAACTAAGAAAAGAAACCTTCAGAGAATCGTGACACTAATTTTCAAAAAGGCAAACTTAGACTTAGAAGTAAGTTATCATAACATACATATATATAAATAGATATATTAATCAAAACACGCTGAATTAGGTCGAAGTCGTAGCATCAGTGTATCCAAGCTATACACATATTTACAGAAGAAAATTAAAGCTAATAACTCTTTTAATGGAATTCTCTCTCTCTCTCTCTCTCTCTCTCTCTTCTATTCAATTTACGATCAAAAAGCACGAATATCTTATTCAACAATATTAAGAGAACATTAAGTTGTGAAAGTATTTTCGCTAAAATAAGCCGGAAAACCCATCAGTTGATAATATCTTAAACACTATTTCATAAAATGGGCAGTTAAAGTGTATTAAAAAAGCAGTTTATGGCGAATAATTTTGAGTCTGGGATCAGATAAGATGGAGTGATTTCACTCGGCAGTTGGACACTGAAAACTAAAAAATTCAACAAAAAAGATAAAAGATATAAATGTCAATCAAATTTATCAATAAATTTTAAACTCGCATGTTTCTTAACTTTGGTGCAATCGAATACAATACAAATTTAGATTTTTTCGCAAATTTATTTTGTAGTTTTACTTTTCAATCAAAAATATATAATCTTTTCATCAAAATCCCTTTGCATAAGCGACCTTAAATTTAATCGAGCAAAATACTGATTTAAAATTTTGCATTTTTTTAAGGTTGTGGAAAGTATATTTGTCGCCAACCCCCTTCAATTTTTCAATAATGAAAGTTAGCGTGAAAAGATATATTGGTGGTAAACATACTTCCCACCGAAAAAGGGTCTTAAAAATCAAATTATTTTGACCTGATACGATGAATAATTTTTTTAAAATCGCGACCTCAGCTCCAAAAAATATTTATATGCCATTTCTAAAAAAAACGGCCCTATAAAGGATTAATATAAATAAACTTCGCGTTAAATTTAATACAATAACAGATATTTTTCATAAATATTAAAACAGGTACATTATTTTGTATTACATTACACGCTTACAATATTTATTGCAGTAAAAATATCCACTGCTCAAATAAGTTAAGTGCTATTTATTTACTTAAAGTTGATGAAAAAGTCTTTCAAAAAAGCATCACTTTATTTTTTTAAAAGAAAACTATACAGCTAATATATACACATTTCATAAAATTCCTATCTGGTTTACATTAAGAAGCAATATCTATGCAAGCATACATCACACAACGAATACACCCAATTCAATCTAAACAGAAATAAAACAAAGAAACCACACAAATGTATTGAATTACTTAAGCTTATAAAAGCCTTTTATGCCACTGATTTTGTTTGTAACTTATTACTTTCTGTTACAGTGCTACATTATCAAAGGCTTCGGAGTTAAATAAACATACTTTACAAAGTTTCTTGTGACGTCCATTCAATGACAGATGTGTCGCATCCTAAGTACTAATTATGAATTTCTGTTGGCGAAATCAACTGGCGATTTCTGAGAACGTAAGAAGTTCTATACTCTCTTTCGATGAAAGACCTTTATTATGGAGCTTGTTTTAAATATGGAGTTGAAGGCTTATGAGTTGTGACATTAAAATCGTTAAGACACATTGTGAAAGTTATTTAGAAAAAATGTACTGCAAATGGTCAGCTAATTTGTGGTTAGAGGGTTTTCGGATTCTATTCTCTAAGATCAAACATCGTTAGTTGACAATAAAAAAGATGACACTGATGATATTTTATGACAAGGTGGAAAACCAAAAGATCAGCAAGAGAGGGGGAACACCATAAAATGGCAGTTTTTTCCGTATAAATAGAAGTATAAAGAACTGAGAATATTAAAAAGTTCATAAAATACATAAATAGTTAATCATAAAAATATACATGAACGTAGAAAAAATGCGTTAAACTTTGGTAGTATACAATGTTCAAAATGGAGATAAATAAGATAATAATTAGAAGATTTCATACCTCTAGACAGACTAAATTCAAGTTAGTAAACAAGCAAAAGTTCCATATTCATGCTCATAATAGCATAACTGTCGCTCAGAAACATCGGGGATTTAGAATTGCTATTGATACAAACTAAATATCTTTTGGACATCAAAATATTTATTTAGAAGGGAGGGTGGACTCTTAAAATTATTCTTTAAAAAAAATTAAGAAGATCCACTTTCTGAATATACTTCATTTTTTTTTAAAGATAGTGATCTAAGAAACATAAAAAAAATAATAAGCCGTTAAATATGCAAAATTAAAATAAAATTACACTCAACACAGTTTTGGAACGACAATATATATATATATATATAGTGTGTTTCATATAAACCGACAATTCGTATTGCTCGAGCCTTTAAATCAATTCGAACAGAAAATCTTTAACTCCTGTACAAACCAAAACATCAGTTTGAAACATACACATTTTTTAAACTACATACATTAATTTTATTTCAAATAAAAATTAGTCCAAAGTGGAATAACGTATCGCAGTTTAATGCATATCAATAAATTTTTTAAAAAAAAATGTGTATCACACCAATTATCAACATTGCTAGCAAATTAATAAAGCTACTAAGGTTATGCGTGATACTTTACCGTTAAAAAGTCACGAATTCAAGGTTATGCAAGCAATTACTGAACAAAAATCCCACATTTGAGGAAAGTGTACAGAGTAAATGACAGAAAATCGACGGAAAATCTGCTTGACTAAATAGTATTCAAAAAACGAAGGGAAATTCACCTGAGAGACTTTTTCCTTGAATAAACACTAGGACAGATTTGTTATTAAGAAACCATTGGATCGTAACTAAATGATTTCGATGGTTTCCAGCTTTCATAACCCATAATAGACTCTTTAAAGAAATTACAAAAGATCAAGAAACACATCAAGTGTGCAAAAAGTGTATCAGTGCAGTTAGTAAGACATCCATTCCACGATTATTATTATACGAAAAATACATAAATGCTATTAAAACCGCTACAAATATTATGTGTGCGTACAAACACACAGAGTTTTTTGTGAGTAACTATTACAAATAAGAGGAATTGGCATTACATTCCTGAAAACTAAAATTTATTTTCAATTTATCAAACTTATGCGCTACCGAAAAAGAATATCAAACATTCACTACATTAATACTTAAAGCTCATTTTTACGAAATATATTTATAAATTTATAGTTAATAATGGGTGATATGAACTTATAAAACAACAAAATTGAATAAAAATTATGCGGGGTGGGATGAATACATGAAATTTTGTGTTCAGATACTCATACGTCAAAAGTTGGAAATTATTAAAATAAATATAATCTCTTAAGAGAAGTAGTAAAAATTAAATGACTTTTTTTTGGTTTCGGAATTCGTTAAAAAGTACGAACGCCCAGCGATTGAAAATCTAATAGTCTACTAAATTCTAAATAGCATTACATTTGTATGTATACATAATTGTGAACATATATTTCTTAAATTATTTTAGACTGTAGAAATCCCTAAGAGAGTTACAAATTTTTAGTATACAAGAAGTTTGTAAAATTCTCAGAACTCACAATGCATTTCAAACTGAATAAGCTATTGAATTACAAATAATAATACTTATTAATCATTTGACAAATTGCAGTAAATAAGAGCTAATGTACGAGACAAACAGCTTTTAGTATGTTAGATGATGATGACTGTTTATTAACATCACACTTAGAAGCAATACGAGGGCTTTAGTAGAGTGGGAGAACCACAGATATCGGAATATAAATTAAATAAATAATCTCAAACTAAGCATTCTGATATATTAAGAACTTGATTTAAAACGAAACAATTAGGAAAATATTATGAAATTATATTTGCCTGCGTTGTGAAGAATCAATCATTATGAGGTGTCAGGATCCTTAAACATTTTAGAGCCAAATTTTTAACGATGCTACCAAAACTTCCAGTTATCGAGAAAAATCTTAACACTGTTTAACTTTTTTTCAAAAAAAAAAAATATTTCTCAACTTTAATTCGTTTTTCGGGGGGGGGGGGGGGCCAAAGTGTGCACAATTGATTTCTCAGAAACTACTAATCATATTAATTTGAAATTTCATACACGAGTTCAAAATAAGTTTCTTTCTGACTTATTCATAAATTTTTAGACAAATTATGAACAGAAAAAAATAATTAATTTTAATAGTTTTTTAAGTATGTTAAACTTCACAAAACTTAACATTTTTCTACTAAATAATATTACTTTTGTAACTTTTGATAAATATTGTACTTCAGAATCCTGGAAGCAGTAAAATATCATTTCCGCAATTTTGAAGGAGAAAAAAAGTGTTCAAATTATATTCCTTCATAACTTTTTAAAAATTTCTTTAAAGCGACTAAAAATATGAGAATTAATGTAAATATATATGAATAATACATGATAAACATGTTAAGTTTTTACTTTATTTCGTTGATAAGTTATACGGGTTTGAAAAGTTATGTACTTCCCATTCACGGATAAGTGTTAAGGAGTCCTAAAACCGCTCTTAAATTGTAAAAACTTAAGAAAATATGACAAGATTTTGGCTACAAATCTATCGCCTAAAAACAGTCCGAGTTTGAATTACCATAATGGAAAGAATCCAGCAATATCAGATTGCTCTCATCCTGCATGTTGTTAAAGCAGAAAAATACGCAACTGAAATTTATAATATGACAAAAACATAACGCGCAATTGTCGTACTTAATACCAGCTCTGCTTTTAATTAAATGAATTATCTAAAGCAGCTAAAATAAATCATTTAAGAGCAGATGTAGCAGAACAATTTATAACTGACAGATGGCACTTCTGGAAATGGGGGGAAGGGTGGGGTATAAAGCGGAAAAAGCTGCTAAACGAATTAAACACCTAAATACGATTTCCTTGGAGGTCAGATGTCATAAAGATAGGAGCTTTCTGTAAGTTAAGGCAACTCATCCCCTCGGGCAATATTCAGTCTTCTAAGTGGCAAAAGGCCGAGATTAACATAGTAAAAAAAAAAAAGAGCAATTTTTAGTTTTATTGATTTAAATATATTTAAGACACGTATGAGAGTGAGAGAGAGAGAGAGCAAGGGAGAAGGAATTTCTAAAAAGGACGCATTCATAATTATAAAAAATATTTTGTTTTTAAAAAAAAAAAATTGTTTCATGGAATGACGCTTAGTTAAAAAAAAAAAGGTAAGTATTATTTTTATTTTATTTTTTTGCTGATTTTTAAATTTAAAAAAAAAAAAAAAAAAAAAAAAAAAAACTTTTAAAGCTGTCATCATCTAATGTCAAAGAACTCGATCGAAACTTCGAACACATTTCTAGGCAGAAGATTGTTCCAATTTTAATATAAGTTTGTAGCATTGCAACACATATACCCGTTTATGATCTAACGTATTCTTATCCGTTTCTGTCAAACTAGGAACATTCCAAAAAATATGCCATTTTTCACGTGAACACATGCAGTTTAAAACTCAATTAAAATTACGGTATATGAGATGAAATATGGAACACATTTTACACCAGAAAAAATAAGATTTATTAGCACAAATGAAAAAAATTATGAAATATACTGTTATCTACAGGATCGCGAAGTCAGAATGTAATTTTAATATTGGAACGTTCTTTTTTTACAAAAAAAAAAAAAAAAAAAAAAATAGAAAAAGTATACCTCATTTCAAGTCCTGTTCTTTAATATTGTGCGAAGAAAGCCTAAATAAATCGGCAATGTGTATCAAAGATTACAAAAGTGACCTGAATTTATTTATCAACTAAACATTGTATACTATGATTTATTCTCGCTACGGTTATCAAAAGTGCATTGAATTTGTTCACTAAGAATAACACAAAATTGTGTAATCACGATGATATGATATTAATGTGTTGATTGATATTGAAAATAAATTAAGAATTGCAGATTAAGAATTTTACATTTTTCTGCGGACTATGTTGTATAAGCACTTTGAAAAATCGGTACTGTATACAAATTTCACTACATTCAGTAACATCTAAGCACTTATTTTAGTTAATTTAACTAAAACATTTTTTTTAAAAAAAAATACAACCAATTTGTTTTACTTGATTTTTATTTGGCATCCTCTTTTTTTTTTTTTTTTTTTTAAATAGTGTTTTCAAAAATAAAACTTTCAACAAAATATCTATGCAAAACAATAAGCCAATCAAAACAATTTTAAAAAGCTTTTCGAGATTCATATAAAGCTAGCAAAATCTTATATAATTAATGGATTCAATATTCAAATACATAATTAAAATTCATTGATAAATATTGAATTTTTCTTCGAAAATATTTTTGCGGCTGAATATGAACAAATGATTGAATATTTATGCCGAATGAGACTATTTTCAAACAATGACATAAAAAGAAAATTTTCAAAAAAGATGAAAATAATATTTATTCTTCCTTTTCCCCTTAACATTTACATATTTCTCCACTCAATTGAAAATACAAGTAGTATAAATATAAGATTTATGCATTGTTCAAATATAATACACAACTAGCTAATATAATTCAATAACAAACACAAAATGCAAATACGAACGGCTACTTCTAAACGAAAAACATATCCAACAGCGATCGAATTTAGCATTCTATTGTGTAATGCTGACAATTTTACTAATGCATTCTTATTCTCTACTGGGTGAAAGAATTTAAAATATTCGTAGATTTTTAAATTATTACTAGAAGAAAGAAGTTCCGATAAGGAACCTTGTCACGTAGCTGATTGCATAAGAAAGCGACAATATTTGGATTTCTTGCTTTTTACGCAGGAGACGAAATCTTCCTTCCCCCTCCCCACAACTTGATTTAATATTAAGTTAAAGCGAGACATTTCGTCTTGGAAATATAAATTTAAAAATATTTTTCCATCGCGATATTTTCAGTAGTAATAGCAAAACAAGGAACAAATTCATATTTAGAGCTTATAATGTATTCTAAGCACTTCGACAGACTTATCTATACTGATAGAAACAACATAATCGAGATGTTTCATCGAAACAGTAAAGACAAAACTGAATAAGATAGAGAAATAAATTGAACACTGTAATTCTTATTTTTTAAATACTTCTAATCTAAGGTTAAAAACTTATCATGAGATACAATTACTTTTCAATTTTTTAAAGGTATAGAGAAAAACTAACATTCTAATATGCATTAATTCTAAACATCACGCTCATAAAAAAAATTAAAGCTTATCTTTAAAAAATAAGTTAGTTAGAATATTTTTATTGAAATTAATATATTTTAATACATAGAAAATATTATACTACGACTAATCAAATGAAAACTATGTTTAACACGTTACGAGCTCCAAGTTAGAATTTAAATAAAATATTAAAAAAGAAAAAACCATCCCACTTGATCGTAACTTGAAATATATTTCGGGTTTCAGAAAAGCAATAAAAACTTATGCAAAATGCTTTAGGACACTTTTAAAATTAAAAATTAACCAACCGACAAAAAATTGTGTGAGAATTAAAATTTCTAACATAATTATTATAAAGAACAATAAGAAATACATTGATTACTGGATAAAAAAGAAATTTCGAACCTATAAGCAAAAAAGTTTACACCTTAACGAGATAATTCTATAGAATAGCAGAATAAATGCAAGTAGAGAAATATTATAACAATGTTATGATCCAAAATCAAATAAGTCCCGAAACAATTACATTGCAAAGAGGGGGGGACGCTTAAAAATTTTATATATTTCTTATTAAGTTTTCATACTTCTTTTCTTTACTTTTAAAATAAGTTGATTTTTTTAGATTTAATAATTTTTATTTTTAGTATTTTCAAAAAAGAATTTATAAATAATTTTAAATTTACTTCGATTTTCAATGCATTTTTATAATGTATCAATGAGTGGTGTGTAAATAATTATGAATCCGCGTGAATTAAAATTTTAGTCAGAATATTTTTTAAAATAAAAAATAAGTAAAAATTCCTAAGTTTAAGCGATTTGTTTAGCGCTGTTACATTTTAGTTGGAAACATACAACTTACCAAAAAGGGAGCACGCTGAAACCGATTAAAATTTAAAAATTTCGCAAATGAAGTCAGTCAATTTGACTCAAATTCTTGATGTGAAATTGTAAAATGTAATTATAGAAATAACAAGCAGAATGATGATCCAATTTAAAAAAAACAAAAATTTTACTTTATGAGAAGAAATTGATTTAATGGTAGGGATATAAAGTGGAAGTTCCGTAAGAAACTTACAATGTTTCAATTTCTCCCATCAATTAACACGTTGGCGACGACATGCTTTACTTGAACTCGCTTTCCTCTTAACTTAAAGTATTTACTTAAACTCGATTCATTTAGTAGTATATAAAATCAACATACAGCGGTATACCACCGATGGCACATGACAGCTTCAAATGTATGACATGTACCACAGGTGGGACACGTCGTTGCAAAGATGTTAAACAGTTTTACATTCTAAAATTTGACACTGGCCCCAACAAGAAATCTTAGTTAGGGCCTGTAGAATATTTTGAAATGTATAGTGATCCTATGAGCGCTGCAAGTTAAAACAACCTTATTGTAAAAAATAAGAATTTGTTTTGGCGCTCAACCATCAAGTTTCTTTAGGGCAACACGTTAGAATGCATATTTTTCATCTTAAAAATACGCAAAAGTAACTATCTTTCCTTTGAAAAATACTTATGCAACACTTCGTGGTCATTGTAAACCTAAATATATAATCACAGAGTTGATAAATAATTTGGCATGTTGCAAAATTTCCAAGCTAATCATTCGAAAATCTTAACAGATGTAATATTTAAAATTCAATAATAAATTTTAAGTAGAAAATAAGTAAACAATATAATTTTTATCATCGCTTTAAATATATTTTGCAGATAATGTTCCACCTACCAAATATTTTAAGTAAAAAAAAATAAAAATTACGATGCTTGTGATAAATTGTTAACAGATTATAGTCAAATTACATCATACAAAAACAGCTAGATACTAGATACGAACGCAAAAGTACAGAAATTTTTCAGACAGAAACATGAAACAGATAAATGGAGTTAGATCTCTCGCCGAGATGTAGCAACTTTACCAAAACCAGCTCTATTACTCGTATGTAACCATAAAAGGAATAATAACAAAAGAAAAATCCAAAGCTGCATGAGGAAAAAAAGTAAATTGCGTGATAAAAACGCATGACTGTCTTTCCAATGTTACAAAATTCAAAATTGAGGGAAAATGGAACAAAATGTTCACCGATTGAAGCGAACCGAACGACCAACGTGAGAGAATTGATCTGCAGCATCCATAAGCATTGATGTAGAATAACTCGGAAATTTTACGGATCGACGAAGCAAATAAAGTAACAAAAAAATCCACCAAAATGCCAAAATTGTAACAGGGAGGCGCTTTTTCAATTCATAGCCATATGAAGCACGAATGAAACTTTTTTTTGAACTTCAAGAAATTTTTCAAGCAACAAATCACTCTGACTGGTAATTTTATTGCTGAAAAACGAAGCAGTTTGGCAAGCGAATAAAGGAAATAGATAAATATTGCTTGAAATTTTACAACGTATTTAAATATTTCGAATAAGCGGGAAACTAAAGAAAAAAGATTTTGCCTAGAAATTACTCAACAAATAATGTTAATTGGTAAACATTTGTATAGATAATTTCATCTTTAACTCTTCATATCGATTCATCAGACACCATTTTTCTCTTATCAAATTACATAAGGTGTTTTTTTATCAATATAATTTACATCTAATGCAAAGTTCAAGTCTACGCAAGTTTTGTGAGACCGCCTGCTCTTCTGACGGTACTTAGAAATAAATCAAATGCCCTGTATGACTTGACATTTATATGCGTATAGACTATTTATTACAGAATAAATCATTAATGAAATATAACTGTCTTTTTATGAGATAATTAGTCTTTTTTGTGATTTAAGCACTTCGCTCTTTCTTAAACCTAGAATGAACCCTATCTAATCAAAATATTTATTCAAGGATTCCATTATGGATTATCGCATACAAATATTTAGTTATCAGCACAAATATCACCGATTACGGAAGAATGTTATAAATTACTAACATATGCTGACAGTTATGGGAACACTTTTCTAATTTCGTGAAATGCGACTAAAAAAAATAGAAAAAACATGATTTGTTCATCAAATATCATTTAGTTTTTAATTCACAAGTCATCTCGAAGTTTTAAGGGACAATTATACTGTATACGAGTAATAAAAGATAGAAATAATTCGTTTCAATAACTTTTTTAAAGGTACACAAAAACAAAGAGGATGCTTCAAGTTAAAAGAAAAAAAGACTAGAGCAACACACTTCTCAATTAATCAACATTTGTGTTTTCAAATATCCCTTTTCGACGAATAAAAAACTCGAATCCAAATAGACATGCCATACAACGTCGTTTTTAAACAAGTGTATTTTGCAAATTTCTAACGGATTTATACTATGTTAGATTCAATGATGACACTGAATACGGAGACTATCCATTAGGAATAATAATAATAATAAAAAAACGTAAATTAAACACACACACCCTTCAATCGCGAGTTTAAATACAGCAAAAGGAGATTAATTGTAGATACAGAGAATAATTTCAACATGACAGTGAACAACTAACTATGAACTAGACCAAAAATATCAAGTTAATTAATGTGTTAAATATTCATTGCCCAATTCAGTTAAAGTGTCATCATGTAAATCGAATCCAGAGTTTAAGGAGAAAGTAACAATATTACTTTCGCAAAATGTATCAATAATAATTGTTAATGAAATATTAAGTTCGAAATAAAATTCAATTTTTAACAAAGCAACGGAATTTTTGGAAAAGTTAAATATATTCAGTAAAATCTTTTACCTCTATCAACATACGAATAAAATATACTTTTTCGAAGAAGTGATGAAAATGTTATTTAATATGCTATGTATCGCGTCTCGAAGTTAATGGCTACTATTTTATTTTAGTATAGCATGATATTTATTTTTGTTAATGAGCGCAATAATTAAAATTATAAATATTTAGTAAAAGTTACATAAGGTTATAAAAAATAATCTCAGATTTTAAAAATTCTAAAGGTTCACAAAAAATTTACACTTTACATTTAAAATTTATTTTCTTCTTAAAAAATCAAATGAAAATTTTAGTACAGCTTCAACACTACGTCAAAAGCAAATCACGAGTTACTCGTTAAATTATATAAAGAGGCCATAAAAATTCAAACAATATGGAAAAAGTAATATAATAAAAATAATTAAATAAAACTACATTAACTCTCCTTTCGAATTCTCATTTACATCATTAAAAAAATGTCTATTAACATCCGGATGTTAAAAAGAAAGGATGGTTATCTGTACAAGAAAAATGTTGATTAATTTAAAACATACAAACTGACTTTTTTTTAAAACAGTATGATAAATTTTCTTCTCCAAAATTGCTTCTAGAAAAAGATGAAGGAAAAAATGCAACAGCAAATTTAAATTCTATTTTCGTTCATTCTAGTTACATATTGGAGAACTAAAAAAAAGAGGGGGAAAAAATCAACCTTACTTAGAAACTACTTGTCACATAACTGATAACCAGAAATGCACGAAAACGTGCGCCAAATATTAGGTAGCCTTCTTGCACGAAGTAAAGCCCTTTAAATGTGCTTCTGTGCGTCTCTCTACATAGAAATTTAGAGGGTATCTTAACTCTCCTAACATTGCACAGCATTAAATTTATAGCATATTTCTCTTCAGAATGCAACAGCTGAAACGAATACAAACATAGTATAAAGAATGGCAACGCCATTTGCTAAACAAAAATCCAAGTTAAAAATAATTATCCATTAGATAAACACACAAAAAGTTTTACTGTTTCTTTCATTCACATACAAGAGATTGAAAAACTAATAATGTGCTTCCTACGATTAAAATTAAGGTGCTAACCATAAGAAGAAATTAGATGTCTTTTTAAAACAAATTATTTTAAATTAAATAGTGATTTGTAAATCATTGAACAGAATATTTTTATCGTTTTATTTCAGGAAATCAAACATTTTCAGAAATGAAAGAATACATACGAGTATACATTGACTTTTTATTTTGTCAACAGATTTTAAAAAGTAATACAAAGGATCCTCTCGACCTATAATATCTTTAAAAAAAATTAAATAATAATTTAAATACGAAAATTCTACATTGCAAAAGACATAACACTGAAATTTTTACTGGAGTTTCAAAACATTAAAGAAATGTATATCATTTCAAGAGAAACTCGAAATTATCATATCCTCCTTAAAAATTGATTTACTGAGATAATTTTTTCCCTGAAAAGAAAAAAAAAGCAACTATAATCAAACTTGCGGGGCACAAAGAAACATAAAACCCAGCATCTGAACTGGAAGGTCAGGCAGGTGCAAAAATCTAACCGAAGGCTGAACGTGTGTGGAAACTGCAACAAAAGAGAAATTGTTCTTTTCACCCACAAGGACTTGCTTTCGTCTTGCAAAACATCATATAATTGCAACAAGTGGACTCTGATTTTTTTGGTATCATTGTAATTTTAAAAATGTATATGTACGGCAGGCTTTGACAATTATAGTTATTTTCGCGAATGTTTTATATATTTAACTAAAGCTGCCATTTTAGTTGACTTAATATTTAAATATAATAAGAACAAAGTTCCAAAAAATAAATACATAATTTTAACTTCAAAATAATTGAAATTATACGTTTCTTTGAAGAAAAAAAACAGTTTTTAAATCATTTTTCTTCTCTAAAAAATAACTTTTATATATTCACAAATGGCATCCAAAAGATTTGATTTATTATTTTGATATACATACATATCGCAAAAATACATTATTTAAACAAAATGATAATAATCTATCATCTTTTATAATAATTTTTTACATTCCAAGTGTTTTTTTTTTTTTTTTTTTTTTTTTTTTCCCTTTTGATTTTATTTATTCTATCTTCAAAAAAAGTATTTAGAACCTATAAAACAATGAGAGAAACGCTGATTTCACCCATTTAAATAAGATAATGCTTATAGGCAAATGTACTGCAATAAGCTTTTTAATAACTCAAACTAAATGAAGACAAAAAAATTTATAAATATGTTTTCAAAAAGGAAATGTGGAGGTAGGACATTAATATGAATTATAAATAAAATGTATTAATATTTTTTTTAAGTCACTGTAAATACATTTTATGTTAAATACTTACAACTAGGGTTTTCCTTTTAACTATTGAAAATGTTTCCATATAATTCCCTAAGTAAAGCGGATTTGTTATGCTAATAGTTTATTCAAGAACATATTAAGGATATAAGGGTAATTTTCAGAGAATGTTTCTCAAAACAGAAACTAGAAAGATTAAAAATGAAAAGAAAAAGGTCACAAAATAATTACATGAAACGTGAAAAAAATTTTAATGATGAAAGGAATTTTCCTCAAATTTTAAAGCCAAAATTCATTAGTTAAAAAAATAATTTTCTTTAGCGGAACTCTTAAAATTCGGAGAGATGGAAAAACAAATTTTTGATCATTGATTTTCATTAGCATTAATTAGAAGAAATGATGAAAATTAATAATTCTTGTATTAATTCAATCCAAATTATAACTCTAAAGAAACTCCATCCATGTAATCATTTACAATACTACAAAATACGTAACAATTCCCCAAATTTCAATTAGGATATTATATTAGATTCATTCCTATTTGTCTCTTTGTAAATTACAAAATAGCCATGAAATTAATGAGAAAGGGAGTCGATATACATAGTTATAAACAATATAATTTTCTTATATGACTGACAATATTTATGTTATCTTTAAGGACTAAATAGAGCGTGATAGTTAACAATGACGAAATAAAAAAAAAAAAAAAAAAAAAAAAAAAAAAAAAAAAAAAGGAAGAAAAGAAACCGTGCGTTCAGATACGAGTACTACGTTCGAACTATTTTAATGTAAGAATAGCACACAAAATAGTGACAAGCAGCTAATTTTTTACATAAAATTTTAAAACCCATAAATGTTGCATCTAGCCAAATTTATGAAGAAAAAAAAATTCCTACACACTTTTGCTCAAAATTAAATTAGAAAAATCATTAATTTATGAGAATTCTAGCAGCAGCTAAAAGCATTAAAACAACGAAAACATTTGTTTAAAAAAAATCGAAATTAAGGCCAAAAATAAAATCCATAATTAAGAAAAAGAAATAAACGTAGAAATATATATTTCTATATCCCGCACAAAAATATATAAAAAATTGGAAAATTATAAGCTTTATCAATACTTAAAAAATATATATATATATATATATATATATATATATATATATATATACAGGAAGTTTTTTAACTTTTACTAAATTTAAATGTTGAAAATTTTAAATAAAATAAGAGCATTACATTTTGACGTCACCATTAAACTTGAGTAAAAAGTACAATAAACTGACGAATAAATGAATGCATTATACATAATGGTCCATTAAATCGAATTAACTTTTCTAAACATTCCGAAATGCTAACAAACATAATATCACTTATTAGCTAAGCAAAAAAGCAATAACTATTTTATTACAAAAACGACAGTTGCAGATTGATTACTAAATCTCATTTAAATTATTGCTGTTGCTCAATTCTTTTTTTTTTTTTTTTGTGAGTGAAGTAAATGTTTTTTAATACAACAATGTATCCTATAATACTGTAACGCAATGCAGAAAGTGGATAACCTTACTTCTTCACAATTTTTTAGTAATTGTTACACACAAGAAACATTCTTAATTACTTTTTTTAACACGCTAATTTCTAGAATAGTGTTTTTGACAGCAAATCGTTCACTTTTTTTAAAGTGGGGCGCAAAAAAGATCTCAACATTACTATCATACCACTAAAATGCAACCATGTCTAATTTTTCTATTATTTTCACTTACTGATGCCAAACTGGCAAAGTTTAGGCTAAAACAATTTGCATTGTTCATCTCATCTTAATAAGTTTTATTTCTAAATAACAAAACCGCACTCATGTTCAGAATTTACAGTATCTCTCAATCCTCTCACAATTTTCAAACCATTCGGTGAAAAGTTTGTGATGTAAGGTGTGGAATATTTAAGAATAAATGTATCGAGAACAAATTAAAACAAAGTTTTCATAAATTGTTTTCTAGAGAGAGGAACACAAATCGGAAGTTACTAGCATTTTTTGCTCTTACTTTAATTGAAGTTCTACATTCTGATAATGATAAAGAGTATTATTTAATTTCTTTTTTTTTTTTTTTTTAATATTATAGGAAGTACATTTACACAAAAAAACATGGGGAAAAAATATATCGAGCCTCTATTCTAGAAACATTTAAAACAAATACTCTTATTTAGGCATAATTTTAAAATATATTTTCATTGAAATTTTTCGAAAACTATTTTAATTAAACTTGTCAACAAAATCATTGAATAGTTACTGGACGATTTATCATAACATTTTATTTGTTTTCATTGATGTGTTCAAAAGTTCTGGTAATTTTTTACAAGCGGAAAGCGGAAGCAATTTTTTTTTTTTTTTTTTTTTTTCATAATCTATACGCAAGAGGGTTAAGGGCACTATGTCTATTTTTTTTAAAATAGTAATGCTTAAAACCTAGAGTATTACAGTTTAAAAATCTCAGTAGTCTAAAGAATATGAACAAGCATTTATTGAAAAGTATTCAATACGCAAGCTGTAAATAAACAAACAAAATCTTTAAAATTGCTCTTCTGAAGCATTTCACTTTTATGAAATGGAACCCTTTACCTCAAGTATACAAATATGCATATTTAAAATTTCATTACCAATCGAAGTATGACATTATTTTTACAGCATCGATCATTTCTAAACTAACAAAACAAATGTATCTTTTTTTATTGCAACAAAGCAGGGTGGAATGCACAAAGCTTTTTCTTTTTTGCATATATATATATACAAACACGTCCTTTTCAAGAGAAAGATCATTATTGTACAAGGCTAAAATTTCATCAGAATAATATGCATAAATACGTATAAAAAAGTATTAATTTTTCTTTTCATGAGGAACTTGAAATTTTATGAACACTCACTCTTCTGTTTCAATAAAATGAAGAAAAAAAAATTAATCTAGCCACTTCTCTCTCTTAAAGGGGGAAAGTTAAATATGTTTATACATCTGCAAGAAAAGGAAAGAGAAAAAAAATGAAAAAAAAAAATCTGCTTTTTCTTTTCTCTGTTGTTTAAAGCAATTGACATCTTTTTTTTTTTTTTTTTTTTTTTTTTTTTAATTTTCAGGCATATTAAATTAGGACCAAACAATAAAAGTATTACAAATCAGAAAAATCTATTCTAAATCTGAAAAAGGTAAATTAGTAGAAGAAAAAAAGTTCGTTGTTTCATAAAAGGTACGATTTTGTTCACCTGAGAATAAAACTTGTAAAAAGAAAACTTTTACAGTAATCTTGCATCGCCCCCGAAATACAAAAAAAACAATAAATTTTTGACACACTGAATTTTTTTTTAAAAAAAAAGGGGGGGGGACATGAGATGCCAGCTTACAATCCAAATAATAGGTAGGGCGAGCAAAACATACCTAAGAATGACAGATAAAATTATTAGGTGAACAACACACTATATTAACAGAATATCGCATAAAACACAGATCCAAATTAAACTTGCCCAGTATAATGAGATCGAACAACTATAACACTTGGCACTGTATTCGATAACATTACGATTTTGAAATGTCAAAATACCTACTTCGTTTAGAAATTTTGATCCTCTAAGAAACAAAGTGTGCAAAATCGAATTGTCTCATTATAAATTGTAATTTAATTTAAATGCAGAATTTCAAAATTCACAATTTTTTTCGAAAGAAATAAAAAAAAAAGCAAACAGCTTAAAAAGCTATAAAAAGTTATAACCGATTCATAATAATATTGCTGATATTTCTCAATACGAATCAAAATTGTCCCATTTTTAACACGAGTTTGGTCCTAACAAAAAAGGGGAAATGAAAATAAAGAATAAAATAACATTAAATTAAAACTAATAAAGTCCATAAACAACTTAGGTTGAAATAGGGAGGCTATTTTTAATAATAAAAATGATTTAAATAAACAAAACTGATTTTTAAAATATGTATGCAGCGAAAAGTAACACGATCCATCAAAAAAGATTTCAATTTCATTTTTACTCGATAATGTTCGCATTTGCTTGTTTGATTGAAACTTAAATACGTCAAAATTTCAAAATGTAACAATTTAATTTTTTTTTTTTTCTACAGTGAAACATTTATTAAACATAGTATTACACCTGTTTAATCAATAAACGGAGCTTATTTTTTTAAAAAACAACGATTTATATTTTCAAATTTATGTCGAAACATTTTCACTGAACAGGATTAATCGATTCAACGATTGAAACCAATGCATAGATATTCACAAATTTCATTTGCATATAAATAATTTGCTTCTACTAATACATTTTAAAGACTTACATGGTAAAATGGAGAGGGGCCGGGGTATCTACGATAGTAACAGTTGAAAAATGTTCGCGTAGTCCGAAATTTATTAAACTACAAACTGCATCACTATCTACTTTTCTTGGCTTTCAAATAAATTAATCCGCATTGACTTCATATAAAATATACATGAGTAAGAAAATCTCGCATTAAAGTGTATAATACTTCAATGCAATATACTTACATAACATATCTGGACCAATCCATGTGTTCATATTAAAATGGAATTAAGGTGCTAAAATATTTTTATGTTAAAATTCGAGAAGTAACAAAAGTTAATAATTTAAACTAATTAAATCACTACTGAAATTATAAAACTGACTACGATTAATTTTAATTTTTAAGATCCTCAAAATTTGAACCCCCTCCCTCTTCGATAATCTCAGTGCGATATTTCCATTTTGATAGTAAGCAAACAAAAAAGAAATTTTCTTGGGTAAGAAAATTCATATCTGAAAATTATCAAAGCTCATTGCGAAACTCGGAAAATAGAAATCAAAACTCATGACGAAAGATGACACACACATATAACAGAAATAACTTCACAATAACCAAATTCAACATCGTGTTTATAATTTTAGCTTTGTTTATCATGCTTCAGAAATGAAGATTTATATAAAACAAGTTCGTATTTTTGCTCCATTTTTCTTTAACAACCAAATTTCCAATTCTTTCCGATAAATATCAGAAAATTTATCAGTACATTTATCAAACAAAAAAAAATTAAAATATAAACATCAATGTGGCAAAAATTCCACATGATTTATATAAGGCATAAAGCGTAAGCCATCAACAATAAATTTAAAAATAAAAACTAATATTTTGGAGTACATTTACCGCAATGAAAACTAATATACGAAAGAAAAAAATACTTACACAAATCTTCTCCTTTTGTTGTGGGGGGAAGCAGATCCAGGTAATTGTGTGGGGGTGGGTGCAACCCCCGTCATGCCCCCAACGCTAGGCATGGTCCCTACAGTAGGGGCGATATACGATGTAGGGGGCGTATAATGTGGGGGGCCCGCGTAAGCAAACATAACTGTTTTCAGAAGCACCGAGTTCTTCTAATATATAGCACTAACATAGTCCTAACACACGTGATGCGCTATCCATTGGACACTTAGCACAAAAATCCAAACAGAACTCATCAAAATAAAACCGAACGTAGCAACACAACCGTTCACAGTTAACGCCAACCCACCAACTGACTACGAAAGGAAAAGGCAGACGTCTACCACCGCAACACGGCGCCGATTACGCGGGGACTGATCACATATTGCGCAATATTTCTATTAAAGGTCTCATTCCTATAAAATATAGTAAACAATGGAAATCATAATAGAATAAATAATACAACTTGGCACAGTTTCCTTTTAATTCAAACTAACATGTTTTAACTATTTTAGTGATAGAAATTTCAGTCCGAGGTATCAATAAGCGTGCAATATTAATAACTATACATGATAATTTTAATATTCTGAATTTTTTTTATAAAATTAGTAGCGGTGGGAAGAAAAATTGCAGGCTTAATTAATAATAATTATATGTGAAAAAATAGACCAAATAATGTTAACATTCCCATTCACAAACACCTTTTACTAAATATTTCTGAAAATCCACTTAATTTGAATGTTTTGTTTTGTTTACGTTCCTGTACTAAGGAATACCAATACGATTAGCACGTCAATTTGTTACTGTTTTTTTTTTTTTCAACACATCTGAAAAGCTAGTATTAAATAATATAATATAAAGCACTTCGACAATGCATTAAATGGCGACATTGATTTAGAAAACGCCTCTAAAAACTAAAAATATTACATTTTATAAAGGTAAAAACAATTAAAATTCTACAAACCATGTAAGGTACGCTTAAGTCATCAGATGAATTTAACAGAGCATTCACAAATAATATTGAATAAATGATAAGGACAAATCTGTAATATAAGAAACCCAATTCAGAAGGAACTGAGCTATATACAGGAGAAAATTACTGACATTGTTTGACTTTGCAACTTCAATTAATTTTGAACGCGAAAAAATTGTTGAAAACAAAGAGGAGGGTTGAATTAATCAAATAATAATGAAAACATGAATTCGTTTTTAAATGAATTTCAATTAAAGTTTTCTGAACGAATCATATTCATAAATCAATTTAAATTCTTAAATGTTTAAGATAACATTTTTTTAATGTCGAATTATGTTAACCTACAAATATTTTAAAATAAAAGCTTTCATGTGTAGCAAATTATTATTTTTTTTTATGGAAAATACATTTTAAATTATTTAAAAAATTAAATCAGTCCAGATTACTCTTTATTTAGAAAAATCGCAAAAGTAATAAAAATAACAATAAGTATAAAATATTACTGGAATCAACTGATTTTTTTTTTTTTTTTAATTCAAACTGCTGTATCGAAAATTGATCTTCCATAAAAACAAATAGTTATGCATATGTGTGTATGAAGTAAAAATTGCATTTTTATTTCACAAGTTTTTTAATGTATAATAAAATGTAAAATACCATTCCCTATATTTTTTTACTATGAATGAGCAAATATACTAAAACAATAAATGCAATCACAAAGTATTCATTTCATTCATATTTCTCTTTTATTTCATTTATGATAAATTATTGATCCCTTTCATGTTAAGAATTAAATTATTTAGCTTCTAAGCATGAATTCTCACCTAATATAAACCACAAAAGAACGATATTAATGTTTTTAAATCGAAAATGCTTCGCATGCAAGAGGAGGCAAATTTAAAAATGTTTTATGACACTATTCAGAAAAGTTTTTTTGCCGTAACTGAAAAATGCATTTTATTATGTAAACTTTTTAGGGGGAAAACAATTTATGTTTCATAATGTGAAAAAGAGATTAAGTACAAAGAAAAGTAAATGGAATTAAAAAAAATATTCAAAACCATCGATCTTTTAAAATAGTTTAGCCGCGAAACTTTTTTTAACTAATGCACCTAAAGGGGATGCGAAATTTCCAACTTATTTATATTTACACTATAATAAAATACTTCATAGATCCAGAGAAAGAGAGGGGAAAAAGAATGTAAGAAAATTCAACGAAATACCTTTCCACTAAATAGATGTAACATTGTAACAAAAAGATTACGTTACAAAACGATTATGTTTCAACAGTTGATACATGTTCTCACTCAAAGGACAAAGTTCCCATAGAAACACAAGTCCAAACTGAAATCTTCTTAGAGTTCAATATCATAAAGTATTACATGAATTGGTACTGTACATATATATATATACACACATAGCTCAATCTTATTTATCTGAACAGCACTTTGTCAAAACAGACAAGAACAACTTTTTATCTTAACCCAACTGTGTTTTTAGCGAAGATAAAACCATCCTTACTATTGGAAGCAGAACATTCAAAGATAAGTAAATTATTCGATTTTCGAAGAAACAAACTATCCGATAGGAGGACTTCAAAACACTTTCTAGAAAAACTCTCACACTGTCACTGCAGTTTGTATGAGGTAACTTAGTATTCTCACGATAAGGAAGGAAGGTGGTATTTACTGCAACTTGGGGACTAGGCTCACCATATGTAAGTTCTTTTTATATATATATAAATATTATCAATACTTTCCAATCAGAAAGAGAATTTTCTAACTATTTTTTATTCATATATAAATATTGTGATTTAAAAATTTTAGTTAATTTTTACGTATAAAAAACGAGCAATTTTCATCAAAATGTATTTAACAGATAAAGTATAAGTATCGCATTATAAAATTAGATTTTACTAAAGAATGTATTAATTATATTCTAGGTGAACCGAAATTCCCCAGAAAATAATTTCTAACAGAATTACGTTACGTTTCTTACATACAATTAATTGAAGTAGTTCCATACTTAATATTTAACAATTCGCATATTTAGATATGATATATGTAAAAAAAAAGTTCTGCCGACATATGTTTAACATACAGTAGATGATTCATTGGTTCGTGGCGGTCGAATGGCCACGGCATGTTAGCAAACTCGTGGCTGGCGATATTTCAATCGAGCCCCGATTCCACTGAAATCCCGTCAGGCCTTACGTAAATAAGCGGGGGTGATGCAAATCCGTCGAGGATCAAAGTTCCTCACGTTGGCATGATATGGGAGTTGGGGTGCCAGCTCAGGTATCATCCGCGTCTGTTGACAATGGCAAAAAAAATTAAGTCCGTCGCTAATAACTTTCGAGTCGTTTTAAAATGCGACGTTAATAAACAATCATTTACTCACGTACATTTATAGGTTGATAACGATGCATTCGGAAAAAAATTTAATAAAACGCCTGTATTGGCTTCCTGCGACTAATCTTTCCTCAGTTCTAATTTAAAAATATCAATGTCTGAAGAATTTATACTCTCAAAAATAGAAATATGACCAACAAAAGACGAAACGGCCCTACCACTCAGATCTTCATCAAAAAACAAGAATAAATGGAGAGCACTAACGCGGAAAAAGTCAAAAGCTCCATTTGCAGTTAACCCCTTCCTAACGTGATGGTCCCTTACCTGGCGTTGCTGAAGCTCCGCCTTTCGAGGCAGAGATCTAGCCAATAAGGCGGGACGAATGGGCGGTGAGGCGGGAAAACACGAGGCCAGGTAGGGAGGGAACCTGTTCCAACAGCGGAAAGCAGAAGGCCAAGGACGCTGCTGCCTTTCGCCGCGGACTGACCACTTGCATTTCAAAACTCTTCTCGACCACTGACATGAGGATCTATTTTTTGCTTTGTTTCCAATCTTGTGTGACTAACTGTATAAATAAACGACATTTTCAAGCATTCAATTTCGTTGCGGGAGAATTGGTTTTAAGTGCATGGGAAGGACTCAATTAATGAATAGGAAACAATCTGAATAACGATACATTCGAGAAATATCATTTCTTTAATGAATGCCCAGACTTCAAGAAAATGTATCTAAAAAACTGAAAATTTCAACCATAAGTTCGAGTCAAAATCATTTTGAGAAATGATTCTTATGTTACGAAAATACATGTCCAAAAATGGGTGAGTTAAAAAAATTTTATGTAATTTTCATCCAAAAAAGTATATAATAATCATGTGTTACTACCATCACTTCATAAAGATAACAATGTGAGCGGAAATAATTTTTTTTAAATAAAATTTAACACTACACCAAAAATTAGAAAAAGCCGTTTCTACATACATTCTTATAGAATACTCATAAAAATAAGATATAGACAATAAATACTCTTATAATTTAACAAAAAAATTCAAATTTTAAATTAATCTAGATTTTCAAATGCAACCAATTGTGATTTACGAGAAATGACATTCTTTTTATCACTTTATCCATTCGTCTTCTTGATCTATTTCGATGGAAAGTAAACTTTCAAAGTATGCGTACATGACAAAATGTCTGTAGGTTTTTTTTATTGTAATGTTAACATTCAATACTTTAATTTTTCGCAACATATTGGTAAAGAAAAACAAATTTTACACTGAAAATAATTTACATTATTTAATTTATTGATTAAAAATTGATTCACATATTATTTAAAAGACGATCACGAATTGATTGTTTATTAAAGTAGCCCTTTTGTAGATTGTTTATTAATGCAACATGAGTGCCACTGACAGTGGACCTAGTACTTTTCAGCCAGGTTAAGGATGAGGACAACTCTTAAACCGGCAAACCACTCCTGGCTAGCACATCATGCCAATGTGAGGACTTATAACTATCACGAAAGATTCAAATTGTGTAGATAGTTAGCACTGATTGGAATTGTCTCGTTAATAATGCTATTAATTGTTTGGGTCACTAAAGTAAACATTTATAACTACAACTATCCATCTTCAAAATTCTTTACCCTCTCTAAAAGAGTCAAAAACCTTTTACCTTTCAAAATTCAATCATAAATGCGATTCTATTATAAATTACTTCCATTGAGAATAAAAGCAATATTTTAAATAGATCTATGATCAAAAAGAAAAAATCGAAACATTCAAAATTTTGTACTTTAAATATACAATTCTTAAGAAAACTGTCATTTACAAGTTCTCTAACGCTTGGTTTTCTTTAAAATACTTTCAGTAAAAACTTGGTATTTAAAAAAAAACTATTTGGATGAGTTAAAAAATTATATTGCCTGAAAGATACAAATCGAAAAATTATTTTAAATGAAAAAAGGCAGACATTCCATATCAATTGTCGAGATTTTTAGTACAGTAGTTAGTTATATAATACTGTTCTAACAAAAATAAAACTGAAAAGTTTTCATAGATCAGCAGAGTTAACTAATTCCAAAAAAAAAAAAAAAAGAGAGAGAGAGAGAGAGAGAAAGAGATTCATTTTACAGCGAAGTCTTAATTTCACTTAATTTCTGAAAAGACATTCAGTCCGATTTAAAAAAAAAAATCAAACGATTTTTCTTTTTATTATGTTACTGCTAAAGTAGCAAAAAAATTAAATCGAAATAGTCCAAGGTTCTACACAAATAACAAAATTAACGCAGAAACAGAAGGAAAAAAATAAATAATGTGATGAAAGATAAAAAAAAAAAAAATTAGTGAATACATAAGAATAAAGAAAAACAAACACTGAATTACCTGAAAATAATGTCCATAACTGTTTATAGTTATGGACATAGTTCTACATCATCTACTTAATTTCAAATAAAGCTAAATGACGATTGATTGTTTGGGTTGGGTTTATTTGCTTGAAAGAATAAATAACATTTATAATTCATTTGCGAAAAACTGTACGCCTGTGTTCTAAACAAAAAACTGTAAATTTGATAAAGGAAGGGAAAAAAACGGGACGGAATGACAAGCAGAAACACTGGAAATAGAAAATATTACTAAGGTATCCCGGGAACCTGTTACCCATGTTTATCAAAAACAGTAAGCCCCACGGGAAAAAGAAAACATCACTCAAGGACCTGAAGGTAGTAAATCCTGTACTTACCCAAAGAAACCCGATTAAAAAGCTAAGTTAAAAGACGAACTGGGTGTAATTAAGTTATTATAAATCGGTACAATTCAAACTTTTATTAGCGCAATTTTAACCCTCAGTCAAATGACGAGGACGACACCTTAGCTGGCATCTACCTCTCCATACTTCCACACCACGCCACTGGGAGGACTTCACACCTCGACCAGGTTTAATATGCATTAGTCCTGCAACACGGAGGGTCTTTGGTGGCATCAGGACTCGAACCTACGACTCGACGGAAACAACACCGACCGCAAGTTAACGACCGCGACCATTCAGCTACCATATTCACGGACAGATGGGTAAGAAATGCATGGGCTGTATCTCCTTTTGTAATCCTTCGCGAGTTCATAAAGATTTCACGTGTATTTTGAGCCTCTTCGGAAACTTATTAATCAAATTCCGCAAGTAAATGCCTGTAAGAAAAATATGTCGGACCCTTATTGCTTAAGGGTTTATAGATTTCTGGCTAGTATACTTAATGATTAAATACAGCAATGTGATTTATCAATAAAATTTATAAATGAAAATTTGAGTTAAGCGATAGAAAATAAAATAAAATACAGTGCTTTTCTCTATAAACATAAATTGTCGGGGTGGATGTATAAAAGTACGCCAGTGACACAGTTTTTAAATGTGAGTGAGAATCCACCAATCCCAAAAGTCTGCCCTCCTCTGTACTCTCCTACTTACTCTTTCCGAATGCTAAAATCCACCTGACCAGACTCATTTGGTTTTTCACAGCCGGAAGTTGATTATCTTTCCCGCGTTGTTCGATATGACGTACCCTGTCGCAACTTCTCCAATTATGTCTCGAAACGAAATTGTTCCTCCAGGTGATTTTGAATGTGTTTTACATGAACTTGAGGAAGATAATGGGGAAATTTTAGAGTATGATCACTCTGATATTGACGAACCATGATCTGATGCGATTCCCATGATTTCATATACAACAAAAAAAATTAATAAATAATAAAATGCGTCATTCTCCTTAGCACTGCGTACGATGGCGAGATTGAAACACAGTCCAAATAAATAGATGGAGAAATGATACCTCTTTAGCTTTTCAAAACGTAACAGGTATAAATGCATAAATCCTTTGAATTTCGCTGAACCCAAAGTATATCCTAAGTTCAGAAGAATGTTTTTGAAAAACTTAGCGACGCCTCTTCAAAAACGTGTAAAATTGCTAAGCCTGCATGTACATTCAAAAGCTTTTATTCGTAGATTCCTTCTTTCGCAGCTAATGAGTGAGGAACAGGAATTACAACCACCATCAAAAAAGCAAAAGGGATGCTGCACATCAAGCGTTTTGAGCCGAGGACAATTGTACAACGATTAGCTACACACAACGTTCCGATTTTATGTGCTAAAGTCATTTGGGGAAAACGATCTATCTCTTCGGGACATGTGCCAATGAAAATGATGCTGAAGAACATTAATAAAAACATTTTTTTGAGTGCAATACCTATTTTAATTGTTGGCGTATTTTTGTTTTAATTTCTTAACTTTACTTTGCATTTTTTAATACTTGTTTATTTATTTATTTATTTAATTATATTTTATGCTTTGAAATTGTTTAGCTTTCATTTCAGGTTAGTTTCTATTTGACAGTTGTATTTTGGCCAAGGTAAAAGCGTATCGAGTACACCTTTTTTTTTTTTTTTTTTTTTGAAATTTTAAACATTTTTTTAAAAATTTTTTTTTTTTTTTTTTTTTTTGACATCTTTAACCATTTTCACTAAATGTTTAGTTCCTAATCCTTTTCTACGAAAAACGGGAAAATTTGGTTTTACACGTCAAAAAATAAACTGACGTATTCAGTACATTCCTCAGGCAAAATAGTACAGCCAAACCACTCCAATACAACTAAAGGTTAAACCTAAACTTTTATTTGAGTTAAAGGTTCCTGACCAGGAAAATAAGGAGTCGGAAATTTTTAATGAATTCTTGATTTCCATTAAGAACATAAAAGGTTTGCATATAAATGCAATAAAAAAAAAACTTTTTGATTCCATTAGCCAATACCGTATTTAAAAGTTACGTAACTATCACTTAAAAGCGTTTTTTCCTACGAAGAGCAAAGATACGATGCTAAAATCAGAAATTCCTGAAAAACACTAAGTACTTTTCAAAGAAATAAGTAATAATAATATTTTAATTTATACTTAAAAAAATAACACAATTTTTAAACTGCATCTCTTGCTAAAAACAAATATTTATATAATTATTACTGAGATTCATTTCGAAGTACATGAAATGTAATTATGACACAAAAAAGGGAGGGGGGAAGAGAAAAGAGAAAAAAAAAACTTTTTATCAATAATATTATATATATATATATATAATCAAAAACTTTTTTGACCTCTCATTAACTAATACCGTATTTAAAAATAACGCAACTATCATTTTAAAGCACTTTTCCGTCGTTCTTCGTGAACGAAGAGCTAAGATAAGATGCTGAAATCAGGAAATTTGCAAAAAACAGTAAATAATTTTTTAAAAAAAAATATTTTGATTCATAATAGGAAAGAATACAATTTTTATAAACTGCATCTCTTGAAAATATTCATATAATTCCTACTGAATTTCTCTTTTGAGTACATGAAATGCAATTTAGATGCAAAAAGTTTTTCTCTGAAAAATAAAACTTTTAAATAATACAAATATTTTTTTTTTAATTATACGCAGCAGTAGAATAAAGAGAATGTATTCACGATACATAATGATCGGTTAATAGGGGGGGGGGG
>BMAW01020302.1:183241-311705 GCA_019974015.1 Nephila pilipes
GATTACGAAGTAACCTGTTTCGCAAAGCTCTTTATACAAAGGGGGACCACCCATTCAATTACGCCACTATAAAAAAAATGTAATACTTTTTTAAAAAGATCGAAAAAAAGTATGCAGATTATAAGCTAAGTCCTTGTTTCACAATCTTCGGTCGAATCAAACGTTAACATACGAAGGAGACCTCGCCAGAAACACTAAAAAAACTAACACGTGTAGCATCTACGACATTTCTAGTAATCAAGATGAGAATGGTTTCCCCTTATTTCTCTCTAATTTTTTCTCAAATTAAAATCCACTTTAAATACATTAAATACAATATTCATTCGAAGTTACTTATGACGGAAAACCACTCCAACAAGCGACTAATGGATGCGGTCGTCTAGGGAGGCAATATGCTGAACGGGCGGACTGACAGAGTTTTCGACTTAGGTTCTGTAACCGGAGATCGCTACTGTAAGGAGTGATCATTTCCCATGTGCGTCTGTTTTGAGGTGCTATTAGAACAGACTGCGTTTTTATGGATGACAATGCACGGCCGCACCGGACAGCTGATGTTCAGCAGCTACTGGAAAGTGAAGATATCACTCGAATGGATTGGCCAGCGTTCTCCCCTGATTTAAATCCCATAGAACATGAGTGGGCTGCTTTAGGGAGACGCCTTGCGGCACGATTACATCCTCCGGGGAACACCCAACAACTGAAACATATGCTGATTAAGGAATGGGCACTCATACCTCAAAAACTGTTAGACAATCTGGTACTGAGTATGGAGAGACGGTACGAAGCAACCATTGCAGTAAGGGAGGGCATATCCTATACTTAGGGACATCTGCTTGTTGTTCTTCCTCTTGGACAGACAAACATGTGTAACGATACTATGAGTTCAATAAAGCCTTTTTTTATTGCATACTATATGCATTGTATTCATTTTTGCGCAACTATGCTTTCATCATTGTTTAAGTACAAAATGCTGCCTCTCATTTCTGAATTTCATGTCTCTCAGACGATTTCTCGTGAAGTTATGGCAAAAAAAAACCACCTGTTGCTTAAGTTTTGTACACTAGTGTATGCAGTCAACCTGCTGTTGATGTCCGGGTGTATGACGTGAGAGGATGGACTGCGGAGATGCTCTTCAAGCGAAAGCTGCAACTGCCCTCAGATATGCTCTTTCTAAGACCGAGTGACACAAGTTTTCCGGTATGATGCAATCCGAATTACACGAGTGGCACATTCGAAAAGCGTACTCGCCCTAGCCAGAGAGCGAATTAAACTGGCCAACGAACGAATGAGCTGGAAGCGAAGGAAAAACTGGTCAGCCAACGAATGAACTGGAAGCGACGGATCAAACTAGCCAGCGAAGGATGGAGCTGGAAGCGGTGGAGAGGTCTGGTTCTGAGGATACAACGCAACTGGAAGAAACGCAAGGATGTTGCCTTCAGAGTTCAGAAGACGCCAAGCCATATGTCATCCACCGACATCGGATGGTTTCATGCCGGAAAACTGATTATAGTTGAATGTGATAAGACTGCCAGGATGGCAGTTAATGAAGAAGGGAAGCAATGCTTCGAATATGAGATGACGCTTCCCTGCAGCGGTACTCTTATGAAGGAAATGAAAAATTTACAGAGATGTCATCAGTCAACAAGGGAAGTTTAAGCAATGATCCTTTAGCTTTGGCGACAAATGGAAAGCTTCCGAAGGTGTTGGAAAGAAGTCGATACCCTCAAGGGGAAGAAAGTTACAGACTTTTCGTGAATTTTCCATGTGACATCATACCTGGGCGGAAGATGTATTTATACGCGGAGAGCCTGAAAGAGTGAAGGAGTCTGTCTTTGGTGTCTTTGTTGCGGAGATCCATCGGAAAATCAACTGGAAGCTGTCGGCATTTGGAAGTGGAGCGTGCTGGGTGAATTAGCGGGAAGCAACGTGTATCTGCCGAGAATTGTAGGAGTCTGCCTTAGAAGTGCAGAGTATTATTTCGGAGGATATCCGTAGTGAGAACCAGTAAGCTGGTGAGCTGAACGTTACAGTTATAATTGTGACTGTTCTTAAAAGAGCTATTTTGTTCCTGTATCTGTGTCACTAACCTGTAAAAGTGCTGAGTATCTGTTTGTGCTGTTATTGTCTAAGCTCTGCTACCTGTAAGCCATCATGGAAAATTGTGAATAAAGTGTCATTTGTCATTATCCTCCACGTGTTGAACTGTTTTCACTTCTACAAATCCAGAAATTTAATATATTCTATAGCTTTTCAATTTAATAAGTTGTATTGAGTTTAATAAGTTGTATTGTTAATCTTGTATTGAACTTTTTGCAAAAAAAAAAAAAATCCATGAAATAATTTCATTTAGAATCAATAGATTGCGGTACTAATTAGATAAATCGATTATATTACATAATTTATTATTTTGCCTTTTTTTTAATATGAATGAAATTACTTTAGTTAGCAAAAAAATTAGCAATTATTAATAATGTTAGTACTTAGTAATACCAAATAAAAGATTCACGTAATATGCGATATGAAAAAATGGCACCACTGGTGAATTTAGATTTGATTAGACTGCATTTTACAGTAAATTAAATTATAATCCTAATTATATTAATTTATATTTTTAGGATATTTTTAAAATTGTGAATATTTGCAAAGTAAAAAGGTTTATTAATAATTTTAAGATAGTTTAGTTAGAATTATGAAATATGTTTAATTAATACTCTTCTTTCCATTTATAATTTCTGCTTTTTTGTATCCTTTGTTCAAATGAATTTGGTAATTACCATCTTGTTATAAAATTAATTTGCTGTGTAAGATGTTTTGGATCTATAAGACATGTTTAACGATGCTTAGACTGTTCATAGCCAGACATAGCATTTAAAGTTACTTTATTTCCTTTTTAAATTTTCTTCTTTGATAAGTTCTTTTGACTTTACAATATTTACGCAAAATTTCATTTGCTTATAAATAAGTTTTCGTTTACGGTTTGATTTCATGGGAACACGACGATATATATCGAAGTCAAAATTCAATAAACGAGAAAGAATAAATTTTTAGTTAGACATACCTGTTAAATTTTCTTTTCTTTGCATCTGATTTCTCAAAATTATTAAATTAAGAAATACAAATTTGTAACGAATTAAAAGGTAAATATCAAATAATTTAACAAAAAAAGGTAAATATATTATTCGCAGTATTTCCAAATGTTGACAATATTGTTTTTGTAAATAATTATTGAAATCATAATGTTAAACTACAAAGAGATGGGGTTGTCGCAAAACGATTTACTCAGATTTTTTCCGACATTTTATTAGCAATTTTAAAATAAAAACGATGATGTTTTTAATGAATTTAGGGCACCTATTTATATGGAATTCAGTTTTTATGCATAAACTATAACTTTGGACCAAAAATGAAAGCTTCCTCAGAAAAGTGCGTGAGTGATGGTGGAGTTAAATGGCGCAAGAGCTAGATACGCCTACGCAGCACCAAGCAAGATATAATTGTCATCAAAATGTTGGAAAAATTGGGGGAAAGTAAAAATTGACAAGAGTCGAAAATAGAGAAGGATCGCTAGGGTTTACCGGGGGAGCGCCACTCGTATTTTCAAAAGACAATAAACCTCACGTGAAAGAAAAAAAAATCACCAGATTACCTCGGAGTCATGATACCCGTACTTACCTAAAGAAGATAAACCCCAGAGGAGGGACAATATTTATCATATGAATATGTCATATAAAAATCAGTACATAAAGGAAAAGAACAGCAGCTAATTTTACATGAAAAATAGGGGGAATCTTGATTCTTAAATACAAAAACTCTCAGTGTTCAAAGACGTTTGGTGCTAGCATATCTTTTACTGTCAATAGATAGTGTCACAGTTACAAAAGGCTGTATAAAAAAAATATTTTATTTTATTCATTATCGCATTATTTAATTCATACCTAATTCAAAAATTGAATTTTAACATTTATTAATGAAATGAATGCAAAGGGTACGGTTTTACATCGAAATATATAAATATTTTATTTGATTTAAAATCAATGTATGCTCGTCAGTAGTAAAAAAAAAAGTAATACAACGGAATGTTCGTTGAATTTTAAAAGGAGATGAGCGTAAAAACTAAAGCAAAACATACATTTGATTCAGAATATCGTATCTTCCGCGTCCTCTTATTCATGCTTTAGATTTAATAAAAATAAAACGGTCGTACAATTTACTTTTATTCAATCTAAAGCATTAGTAACACGATACGAGGAATTCGAAACTGTGACGTTATAGGCACTCACAAAGAAGGACGTGAACTTATCACATACTTTTGAAGAGATGAAAAGACATTGCAATCATACTTTATTCACAACCAATTACATTTAATCATTTCTGAGAAAGGGTTCCTTCCAGATTTCAAAATGGGCATGGTAGAAAAACTAAAACAAAAATGAAAGCTCTATTTTTTTAAAGACTGATCGGTCAGACTTGGGAACATAGCGCGATAAAAAGCATGAAATGTATTTCAGTCATACTATACAAAATTATTGCTTAAACAAAAGATAAAAGAAGATGCTAGCTTCAGATACAAAAGAGGCAACCAAAGGGGGCTGTCCGACAAAATTTTCCTCGAAAGAATTCTACTTTTCGTTACTTGCGACTATATCTTGACCAATGCATGTAAAGATTGACATGAAAATGACTAACATTGTAAAACACGAGATTTAAAGGTTCTTCTTTTACCAAGAATGCAATTTCTAAGAACGAAATTAAGCCTCCCAAATGCACACACACATTGCTTCAAATCTACTAAAATTAAATTCGACTAAACGAAGCAAATAAATTTACAAGCTGTATCCGCCTCCAACAAAGAATGAATAGTCATCATAATGAAAATCACAGGGTAATTTTCCTGTCACTGGTTCTAGTACTATATTATTACTAGTGCAAAATTCCTTTTTTTTTTTTTCAGTGAGACTGATAGACAAGAGTGTAACCGTTTCATGTTTGTAGAAAAACATGAAACGGTTACCTGAAGAAGAGAAGCCTGTAATGAGAATCCGGTTTTTCAACTGAAGGAACATAATGATTATGAACAGGTAGCACAAATCCGTTGAGTTTAACTGATCCTCACTCGGTCGCAATTGAGTAGAATACAAATAAAAGACATGCGATTGAAAAAATCCATTAGGCATCTCATTAATACACATCAATACATTCCCATCTGCTTACCGCTACTAAATAATAATAACCTTTTTATACGATAAGACCTCCTTATCCGCAGTGGTGGCAATTATAACCTATTATACTCGGAACCGTTTCCGCACATAAAAAAAAAAAAAAAAAAACTTAATGATTATATTAATTTATATTTCTACATGCATTATATAAATCGAGATTATGTAAAGAGATCAAGAAGATAAGGTATGTTTTATAGTTTCGACCTATTTTTTAAAAAAAATAATTTTTAAATAACTTTATAAACGAAATCAATAAAATGTTTTTAAATTGATGAATTCGTTATAAATGGCTATGCTTTCGGTTTGCTGTAGCAGAAAAAGATTAAAAGGAAAGAGTGAAAGATTTCGTTATATATATATATATATATATATATATATACGTTATTAATCTCAGCATATTACTTTTAATTATGCTAATATCGCCTAATAACAACTCTAAATGCCCAAACTTTGTCGACTTTAAAAGCTCAATTTCATACATGAATCGTATAGAAAAACATGTCATGCAATTAATCGTTTCTGATTTCCGTAACGAGACTACTACTTTTAGTAAGTACTTTTAAATGTATTACAATTCAATGTGAAAAAAAATTTAGAACCTATAATAAATAGTTGAAAAATAGAGTCCATTAGACGTTATTATTGCATTACTGCCTAATACTCTTTCTTTTAGTCAGATCTAGGTTATTTCACAAAATAAAAATATTAACAATAAAATACTCAAAAGTATTCGTCACAGAAAAGCCTTCAGCATCCAAAGAAGAAAAATTCTGGAACGCAAAATTTAAAACTAGAAAAAGACTTCGTAAATTTTATTTAGTTAAATTAAAAAATAACAATAAATGTGATTTATATGCCTGTTTTATAACTTGAAAGCAAAAAAAAAAAAATATTTCAAACAAAAAATACACTAATCTCCTCTTGAGGCTAAGAATACTACAAAACGCAAGACAATTACTTTTTGTATAAATATTTTTATATTTAAACAAACGCTGCAAGAAGTACTTTGAAAATGTATTATAACTCCAGATTTTTTTTAATGAATTCCAAAACTGTCAGCTGAGAGGAATTTTTTCATTAATAATACTGAAGATTCCACACATCAAAAAAGTCGAAATTCAAGCGTTCCTTTTATGATTAATCTTGCTTAATACATATCACTAAAAAGTTTTTTAAAAAAACGGATTTTACTCATAATTTATTTTCAAACACAAAGTATTTATTTTGCATTCTCACAACTCATATTTAAAGAGTCTAAGAAAGGAAGGAAAAATACCAAAGCATATAAATATCATTACCTGTCTTTGAAATCTATGTCACACGTATCCAATTTATATCTTTAAAAAAGTAAAAATTGCATTACTTTAATGCAGAGGTGAAATACCTCTTTAGGCTGGATAAGACAGAAATAATTTAATTTGAACTCGAAAAAGACCGCATTAAAAAAAACTTAAAACTGAAACACATAAATTATGTTTTTTTAAAAAAAAAAATCAACAGAATAAGAAGGGATATCGTTAAGTTTCAATTACTCAGAAATAAACGAGATATCTGGGGGAATAATTATATTAACAAATCCTCACGTGCATAATGTTGTAAATTACAGTTATTTATGTCGATTTGATTGGCTTCAGGAAGCCATAGATTCAAGTAACCCACAACATCGTAAAATTTTAATTATTATCCCGGGTATCTTTAAAGTTTTAATTGTTACTAAAGTAAAATCGAGATAGAAATTTAATTTTTATTTATTATTCTTAAAGCTTCTCTACATTCAGATTTATGCATTTCTCACAGTATTTCATGATCTTTCGAAGGTCGTCAATGTAGAATTCAGGACAGATTTTGAACTCTGACTTCCCCATACTGTGGATTACTTTAATCTACGACTTCATGAAACCAAACAAATCAACACTAATAGATGTTATTTACAACATTAGGTACATAAAGATCAATTAACATGCTGAACATATTTAATCCAGATATATCTCAGCTATTTCTTAATAATTATTAAAAAAAAAAAACTTTGCTATATCCCCCTAGATAATAATTTAAAAACTGTTTGGATTGAAATTATCATAGACAGCTAAGTCCAAAGAAAACCAAAGTGTAATGTATAACAGTTATAATAAGGGCGAAGAGCACATAATGCATTTAAAGCAAATGAGACATTAAAATGCTTCAAATTATGCAATATATATATATATATATAAGAAATTGAAAATGCTTCGTTGATTCTGCAATGTATTATTAATGAGATGTGATGAAAAGAACGTTCGAAAAAATTGAAAACAAACGTGCCAGGGAACAGAGAAAAATATTTTAAATGGTTTTTTTTCTGAAAATAAGGTTTTTGAGAATTCTGTTACACTTTTTTCAAAATCTACTTAATCTTTTGAGCTGATATTTCCTACATTAAAAAATTAGGTTATTTCCTACACAGAGTACAGAAGTTTTATTATTTTTCTTTCGAAATAAACTCTCATAAATTTTAAGTATTGCGCAATATTTGTGTAAAAATAATAGGAAATTTGAATCGTAAAATTTCAAAATTTATTTTTTGAAATTAATATTATATTCAATCTATAGGATGTTATATTTATAGGTACTATTCAAATTTTTACAGTTATAAATGCTGTGTGAACTAAAGTTCGCATTTAAAAAGGAAAAAATTTTTGCTTACCTGTAAGGCAGGCGCATTTCATAATCGGTTCTAGATTAAATTCAAAACTCACTAATTGAACATACTTGTTTGACATCACTAATTTAGATCATTTTAAGACGTCAGAAAACATTTAACATAGTATAATACAATACATTCGCTATGTCATTTTAATACTTTCTACCTTTGTCAATCTTCCAGGAAGGCAGTATCATGTCTAACATTGACCTAGAGCAAACCTGGCCAGCCAGGTGTCAAACTATAGCTCGCGGAGCTGGGTCATCTGAACAAAAATTCAAACTTTTATTTTACATTAAAAAAGTACCAAAGAACATTTCATCATGAAACATTGATATCATATCACATTACTATGGGAATATTTCAATATATTCACTCAACTAACGTCACAATTTTTATCCAACATTCTTGTTCAGAAATCATTTGAGCACATTTCAAACAGCGCACTGGCAGTCTTGCGTAAGTGAGTGATACAAAATAACTAACCAGCAAACCGTATGTACCAAACCAGCAACCTACTGAAAAGTACGTATGTGCATAAACTAGACGCGGGGTGGGAATGTAACGCGCGAATCATGCGAAATGACAACAACTTGTCTGCAGCAAGCCTAATATATTCCACCCAAAAGCGTATGGTTCCAGGCAGACAGATTACTCGATGTCTTTTGATCACTAATAATTAGCACCAGCAGGGTGTTGTAATTGCAGAACAGTTTTTTTTAATTATATTTCGTACAAATATATTTAATTCAATAATATATAATTCCTCTTATTTTATTATAGAGTGCTCTTGATTTCTTTAATGGGCTCTGAAAGATTAGTCGCTTCCCGGGACTCGAGAGATGAAAGTGGAAATAGCTTAACCGTGAGGATTTGAAAATTGGTGTTTAAAGAACCAAAATTAAAAAGAAGGTGATAAATCGAATTCATCAATATATATATATATATAAAAAAAAAAAAAAAAAAAAAAAAAAAAAAAAATAATGAATTTAATCGACATGCAAAATTGCATTATGATTCAGGGTTGTAATAAGAACTCCTTTCTTCAATAAAGACTTAATTCACTTTGATGAGAAAGAAAGGCAATCAATATACATTATTAAAACAAATAATGCAAGAGACGTAGCTCCGCCGTCTCGATTACAACAGAAGAGAGCGAATTTTACCTTACATTAGAATTTATAGGTAAAGATTTCATAAGATCACTTGGTGTAAGAGGAAGGGATTTTGGGGGATTTCGATGACGTCTATCAGTCTAGTGGGGACAGATTTATCACCAAGTGAAAGTTGATTCAACAAATTTAATGAGTGCGTGATTGCATAAATTAATGGATAATTTGGAATTGTACCAGGAAATAAGGTTGAACTCTTTATATATATATCTGTTAAGCAACCAACCGGGGAAAAAAATGCGCTTCTAAAACTGACAACATTAAGAGATTCATGTTACAGTTTTGTTTAATTGTTTACTGTTTTCTTCTATAATTTCTAAAACCTTCCAGAACATTCTTTGCGTTTCCAAAACAGTGTTCTGGAATATTCTAGTATAATATATAAGCTCGTGTGTTCTCAATCCGAGAGAGTTCTCAGCCAAGTGTACCTGTTCTTATTCTGCTAATAAATCTCATTATTCACTTATCTATTGTGTGTTCAATTCAACCTGCTTCAATATCTACGAGACAATATATATATATATATATTATATATATATATATATATATATTGTGTTTATAGTTTGACTAGTTATGTAAATTTACTTACACTTTTATAAAATTGTTATTATTCAATTTGAGGAGTCTGATTGGTGGTAGCCTTAAAAAACTGGTGTTTTAAGAAATATGGGAAATTATGGCAATCATGAAATAGGTATTTCAATGAAAGAGACAATGTTAATGAAATGACATCTGACAATGCTAATTTAATGAATGGGGTGGTTAAACGCAACAAGAAGAATATTGTTGATGTTGGTAGATATAAAAATTCTTGTAACTTTGACAATTGTCAAATGTTTGCTAGAGAGATAATTGTGAAGGATGTATGATAAACAAATGTATGGAGTATATTAAACAAGGATAGTTTGGAACACACATTAAATTTAAAACTAATAAAGATTACAATAACATAGGTATGCGTAGTAAATCTCAAGATTATAAGGAATATGGTTTAAAAGTTAATAATATAATAACTTCAAACCTGATAAATTAGATTGCAATATCTGTAATAACAAGAGATGCGAAAATTTTAAAATTATTAATTGTGAATAATATAAAATTAATTCTACATTTATTTTCTGTAAGACCTATAATTGTATCTACTTACTAATGTATAAAATTTGTGATTATAAATATATTGGTCAAACAAGTAATTATATAAATATTGTATAAATTTAAAAAAAACATAGGCATGACACTAAACATTTTAAAAACATAAAAAATTGCAATAATATTGAAATTAGACATTTTTATAATCATAAATTTGAAAATGTTGCTTTTACGATTATTAAACTAGTGCCTAACACTAAAAAGAAGATTGAGGTTTGAAAATTATTTAAATAAAAAAAAATAATAATAATAAGAGAGAAAAAAAAATGTTTAGATTTTGAAGCAATTAAAGAAAAAATTTATATATTAAACGAAAAATTTGAAAAAGACTTCAATATTAAAAATATTAAATATTTTTTTGTTTATTATGAAGAGAGAAATTAAAATTCTAAATAATTTTATTATTAATGTAAATAATATTAACAGTATTTGTCTTCATATTAAACGGGATATTTGTCATTATCTGGTTATTAAATATAAAATTGATACTGATAATAATGATCATCAAAATGTTGAATATTGTATTAGACACATGAATAAATCTTTTAATAAAAAAAATATTAACAATGTTCTTAATAAGCATAAAAACTTACTTCCTATTAATAATATTATGATTAAAAAGCTTTTAAAGTTAACAAAAATATGCCGCGGATGTTATATAATTATAATAATTGTAAAGAATTACAGAGTTATCATGAATGTAATTGTAAGGATTATAAAGAGTTATAAATAAAGAATACCAACATGTGATTACTGGCCATCTTAATATTGTTAGGGATAAAAATTTGCGAAATTATGAATAAAGGTCTAAAATTACTACTCCTAAAAACAATAATTTTAATAAAGAAAACATTAATGAAGATATTGATAATTTGTTAACAAAATTGGGAATTAAATATAATCTTTCTAAGAATATAAATTTATATAAATGAGGAATTGAAATACTTAAACTTTAAGATAAATAATAACATTTAAAATTAAGAGATTTAAAAATGTATATTAAAAAGTTACATGATGAATTCATTATTTGTTATATTCATAAAATACCGGGGAATCAGGAATTATTTGCAAAAAACTACATGTTGATTTGATGTTTAAGCATTTGATTAATAATACCTTTACTAATGTTAATAATCGTGATAGTGAAATAACTAATAGAATTAAAGCACTGAATAAAAAAAAAATAGGTTTTAATTTGAATTTGATAAAATCTCCACATTTATTTCTAATCCCTTAATTTCACAAAGTTCCTATTAAATTTAGGATTGTGACTTAGTGATTCAAATACTTATATTACTATAAATGGAAAACTTTTACAGAAGATTTTACAAAATATTATTGACAGTTTTGATAGGACTGGTATTATTTAAAAAAAAGTTATGAAATAATTTACTACATTTAAAATTTTTTAAAAAAAATTAACTCTATTGACATAAAAGATTTAATTATGGTTAATTTTTGGCTATTTACAAAGTAATAAAAATTGATATATATCATATGAAAAATTTAAATATCTTATTAATCTTGTTCTAAAATAATATATATGTTATAAAGGGAAAAAACTATAATCCAATAAAGGGTATATCTCAAAGGGGTCTAGCACGAAATAGTTTAACTAATAATATTAATCTAAATTTCTTTGAATATAAATTTAGAGAAAAAAATTCAAATTATTTAGATATATAGATGATCTCATTGTTTTCCAAGTTTATTCCAGTATAGATTCTACACCTGACTTATCTCAATTTATCCTTCTTATTTAAATCTTGTTAAAACCAATATAAATTCTCATGAAACAGACTTCTTAAATTTTGTGTGTGCGTGCATACGTGCATGTGTTCACAATATTTGTTAAATCACCTTCCCCTTAATCATTTATCTCTCATAAATAATTCCTACTTTAAATCCTTAATTGCTACTTTAATGCATGGATATAACTTGGGATAACTACTTTAATGCATGTATATAACAAATAATTACTACTTTAATTCCTACTTTAGACGACACAGAAATCCCTCATTATTCCTTCATCTGAAACCACATGAGTTACTACGTGTTCTGCAGAAATCCCTTCAATAAAAACGAAGGTAAGGAAAATTTCTGTCCTTTTTGCGCTCTTCCGATGTTATCTAGGCGGCGGAGCTGCATCTCCTCCCCGAAATATTTTAATGATGTATATCTATTTCTTCACTCTCACATCGAAATGAATAAAAAAAAATCTTAATTACAAAAAGGTGTTTTCCTTAAAACCAAGAGTGGCTAGATAATCATGCAAATTTCAGGGTAGATGCACGTCACCGAGTTATACGAATAATGTGAAATGAACAGCTCTCCAGCGCACATTAAAGAAGATATAAGGGAAGGAACCTGTAAAAACGTTCCAACTTTCGTGCCGATATTTCTACTAGACAAATCATCGTAGAAAATTTGTTGTCTCAGAGGAAGCGTGTAACAGCAGAGAATGTCAGGCCGTCATCAAAGGAGGCAGTTACAGCAGACAGACGATTTTACAAGGGGCATAATAATCGGACTGAGAAGGGCAGGTTGATCCATACGGCAAATCTCATCTGACACACACCTAGACGCATCCACAATGCATGCTGTGGCGAAGATTATAGGAACAAAGAATATATCAAGTTTGAGGGGTACCGGTGCAGCCAGAGTGACGTCAGCACACGTGGATCGACGCATCCGCCGACAAGTGGTGGCGGACCCCGAAGCCACTTCTTCCTCCAGTCAGCAGCAAGACACCTCGGATGTTCCCATATCGACCAGAACCTTTTCCCGTCAATTGGTTGTTGGTGGTCTGCACTCATGGGGTAATGTGTACAGATGCTTCTCTGGCCACCATTCTCTCCTAATCTTAAGCCGATTGATCACATTTGGGATGTGACTGGACGCCATTTGCAGAGCCTGCTACTGCCGCGTTCAGAAGACGAACTGCAGCAAAAAGTTGACAGGAAATTGAGATTCATTCCTAAGGACACCATGCATACTCTCATTGATTCTGTACCTGGACGTGTTGCTTTGTGTATAGCCGTCCAAGGTGGTCCTTCAACCTACTGAGCCGACGCTGTCCTCCCTCTGTATTACGTATTTCATTTCGAAATGATTACTTATTGTTCGTTGTTGTCTCTCTTAGTTTGAAGAGTTTCTTCACTTTCTGGCCACTCCTCTTGGTATTGTATTTTCAATGTCGCGTAGTGTATATTGATTCTATATTTCTCCATCTCTTTCTCTCTTATCAATTTTAAAAGTTCTTTCATTATTAAATGGTTTTTGAATAAATAGGTTTTTCAATCCAGTTGATATTCCTTTCGTTTTGTTTTTGTGTGTATGTGAACTAATTTTAATTCTCTAAGATTTTATCATTATTTATCTATTGTTAACTTTGTTTTTTAAATATGTTAAATTTTGTTTTTCAGATATTTGATTTTCGGTTATGTATTTGTAAAAAAATTATTTAAATCAAATTTTTGGTATGGTTTCTTTTAAATCAATCAGTGCTTACTTTAGCGGTAAATTCTTTCATGAAGAATTGTGTTAGGCTTGGAATGAATATTGTAATGTTTTACTAATTCCTAAAAATGTTGGTTATAGTAATGATCGTTTTATTACTCATTCGCATTTTGTTTAAATCGTTTATATGATTATATAATTATTAATTTCAGCTGATAGTAGTTGTCTTTAAAAAGTTTCTGCTCAATTTATATGTTTTGTAAGTTTTACATTTTGCTGTTTGAGAGTTTTTTTTAGTTTCAATTAAGTTTGTTTATTTGTTTTTTAATTTCTTGTTTAAATTAATGGTTTTTGGATTTCTGGTTATACTATTCGATAGATATTTATTTATATTTTAGCTGTTTGGTATTTATTTGAATTTAATTATCTTGGTACTGTGTTTCCTTTCTTTTCTGTGGTTGTTTTTTTGAAATTGCTAATTTTTGGTTTGCTACTATATTTTATTGTAATGCAATTCACTTAAGTGTGACAGTTTGATCAGTAATAACATTAAAAAAACATTATTCCAATCCAAAGTATGGAATAGTATTAATTACAATATTCCTTTATTCTAAATTTTGCTTTCTTTCATTGGGTTTTCTCTTATAATTTTTGAGTTACTTAATTGATTTTTGTTTTTGTTTTTAAATTTTTCATTTTAGTATGTTTAATTAATTATAATAATTCTATAAGAGAGTTTAATTGATTTTAGTTTAGTTTATTGATTTCTTTAAATGTGTAGTTTCTTAGACATTAATATATGAATTTATGATACATATGTTGAATTTATGATGTAATATTTTGTGAATTGTAATTTTGATGTCTTGTTCATTATATATAATATTAATTTGATACAGATACAAAACCATTAATTTACAATTACAATCAATTGAAATACAAAACAACCTTAAACAGCAAGCAAAAATCAAGAGAAAAGAGAAATAAGGAAAAACAAAAATGGAGATAATGCAATTTAATACTGTCCCACACTTTGTAGAGGGAAAAGTACTTCAGTAGTAACATTATCATTAAAAGTATACACCTAGAAAATCTAAAACCCAAAACAAACAGATTCAACAATAGAAAAGTGAAAAAAAAAAAAGAAACTGATACATATCAACCATAGTAAATAAAATTAAAACTTAAAAATAATCTATACCATAAATACACAATTATAAAAAGTATTTTTTTTTAAACTAAAAAAGTTAAACTTTTACCTTTACAATAAATTTGTTGTTCATTTTCAATCCAACATGGAGCAACACCACTAAGCTAAAACCGCGAAAACTAATGATTGATATACACGGTTATTCATAATGATTCATCCGATTTCAAAATTCCATATTTTCAAAAATAAACGACACAGAATTAAAAGTAATACGTGAATACAAAGAGAAAATGTAGGAATTCTTATATTGTGAACAATAGACGGCCTCCGTCTGTTCTTCGTGAAGCTATTTCACGAAAGCTGATTTAGAAGCTTTCATGGAACTACCTCGGAATCGGATCGGTCACAGTGGAAGAAATGACTTGATGTTACACAGCTAGCCATCCAAATCACCTGATATGACTCCATGTAACTTCTTCCTTTGGGCGTTTGTAAAAGATAAAGTATGCGCTACTATTATCTATCAAAAAAAAAAAAAAAAAAAAAAAAGGAATGTGAACTTAAACAACAAATGTCTCTTGCTGTACAGTCAATTACCACTGACTCTTTACAACGCGTTTTGCTGAAATTTACATACCGAATAGATATTATACGTGTAACTAAAGGAAATTATATCGAACACTTGTTAAAAAGACTTCTATATGTTCCCTTTGCATTCACGTACTACTTATCATTCTGTGTCGTTTATTTATGAAATTACAGCATTTTGAAATCGGATAATTCATTTTAAATAACTTTGTATATTTGTAAATACAGACACACAAATATATAGATATCTCAATGTTAAATATGACTGCCACCGCATTTAATTTTAAATAGCGTGGATTATTTAAACATGGCATAACATACAATCACTTTAAGCGAATTTATAATATTTAAAATTTCATAATTTTGCAGATAAATAAATAGTGGGTCTTCTCTTTTGCCCTCACTTTATTTTCGTAATATTTAACATCCCTATTCTGAACGTTCCGAGTAAATTATATAGCATACTATTTATGTAAAGGTAAAAAAAATGTGCCAATTAACCTCAATATTTTATATAAGGAGGTACACAGATGAAAAATTTTAAAAATTCCCAAATTTGAATTCTTTCCCAAATGCTATAAATAACGTCTGTAAGAATTGCCTGTCTGTGCGAAAACGCCGGATTACTTACAGGGCCAGAAAAGTTATGTGCAGGATTACAGAAAGAGTACTGTAATTGCTTCAATGGAAGGTGGGAACTGTAAGAAATGAAAAATTAAGACTAAAATAACTGATTTTCAATATCGCTCAAGAGGGAAAGAAGAGTACGAATTTTTCTACCATATCTAAATTTTCCAGTACAATATAATCAGCGTTAATCAAGACCCCATTAAGCCGGATGTTACTTAAGCCGGACAGCCATTAAAAAAATCATTATTAATAAACACATATAAAAATGAGTTACGGACCATCATATTCGAAGACATTTTTGCCGACCAAAAAGGATCCAGTTAGAATTGTATTGATTTAAATTCTCTTACGAAACTATTTAACATTTTTATGTGTCTTATTTTAAAATACAAGTAGCTTTTACAGTACAGGATGCTTAGCTACGGACTTCGGCGCATTTTATAGATTATTTTATTTAATCCAATTAGTCCGGATTAATGAGGTTATGTTCTTTTTATATCCGCTTTCGCACGTTATTGAACTAACTCTTAAAAATTTAAAGCTACATTACTTGTAAGATTTTCTCCACTACTCTTTAATTCACAACAGAAATCTTATCTCGATCAGTATGAATAATATTTGTGTGTTGTTTAGTTTTTCTTACTTTTTTTTTAACTTAACTTACAGCTTTCTTTGTGAAGAACCAATAAAATGATCGACATCGTTTTAATCCGATTACAATTTATAGTGAAAACATTTTAAAAAATAATATTGAAATCAACAAAATATTTGAGATGCTCTTAAAGTTGTTGAATAAAAAAATCGAAATCGTGAATACAAAGGCATAAATATTGTGAACATAGAAGCTTGCGCTATTTTCTTTATTTTACGAATAAAGGGTCGCATTTGTAAAATCTACATACATTAAACAAATCACATAATGTCCCAAACTATTTTTAATTGTGAAAGTTAGCAGGAAAAAAAATGTAATGTTTTAATTGGTCAAGAATTAAAAGCACATAAAATATTCATTCGTTCGTTTAAAATGAACATCAATGACATTAGAAAACTAATGAAATTTATATTTTCTTGTTACAGAATTTAGGAACATCAATTAAACTAATTCGTGCACATCAATTCCAGATTCTATTTAATAAATTACCTTTGATATTATTACACTTAAACTATTTTGTTGATGTTTAACTTGGATTGTTTTGTGTTGTTGTTATTTGGTTGAATTGACGTTGTCTTGGAGCCATACAATAGACTACTGGAAACGGAATTCCATAATTTCGTAAAGGTCAAATGAAAAGGATGGTGCCTGATTTAGTATCTCATTCGCTAAACTTTCACGTTATAACACATAAGGACTTCCGAGACCAGCTCGATATACAAGGCCGTTTCTATTGCTCTGAACTACGTCTTCGTCAGAATGAAGTTTATAGCATCTCTTGCGAACCTGTCGCGCTTACCACAGTGAACATGTACCGGAAGTGAAGAAACAAACCATCTAAATATGATAGAGCAGAGGTGAAGAAATAATCCAACGGAAGTGAAATACTCGTAGGCTTTTGGTACAGCTTCAACCTCGATTTGCTCTTCTGTTATTGGTTTCCACATCAGCCTGTCTTTTCACAAGTTCAGATTGTCAGCTAATGTTTTTTTAGTTACAAAATAAACTGTTGATAAATAAACTATAACTAATAAACCGTATAGTGAAATTATGCAGCTTTAAAATCTTTGAACCTTTTTAAAATGGTAGAATAGATGGATTCACCTGACAGTTCAGTGAACTGATTAACCACATTGGTGACATCTACAAGTTCAAATTCCAAGTACGAAGTTCGCGAGCCATGTTCCTTGCCATATCAAAAAAATGCTCATACGAAATCGAAAGAATCGCTAAGTTATACCCAATAATGCTAAAAAAAATTCTTTAAAAATCAATAATGCCAAAAAGTTATTTTAATAAGTACATAAATGATAATACCACATGATTTTTTCTTCTATTTAATACCATTAAATAATTCCTTCTTTTTTAAAAAAAAAATTATTTAAAATTATTTTAGTATTTTCCCATATAAACAAACAATAAATATTTGGCTTAGAAACACACACACACACACATATATATATATAATTAAATTGCGCACAAATTATTGATTATAAAGAATTATTTACTACTGAAACATAAGAAGAAGAAAAAACTTTGGAAAGTCATGTGAAAAAGGTTATTAAAATTAGTAACTGGATAGAATTCTTGACGGGAAATGGAAACTTTTCAACGATACTCTATTTGCGATGCTTTAGGCGTTGTTTGTGAGCAAAAATTAAACTCAGCAAAACCCAAATATTAAAGAACATCCAGTTACTGAGATCAACACACGGAGATGCTTAACGCAACTTCAAAGAAAAATAATCGACTATCCAGGGTCAAGAGGTTACATTTCTGAAGCACGCTTTATCAGTTTTCATGGGAGAAAGTATGATAAAGGCTACTAGTTCTGCAGATGGTGCAATAACCTCTGGATATATACCATAACATCCCAAGCTCAAGATCCAACTAGTTTTAGGGAACAGGTGCAGACCTGTTGTAAAGAAATGCGATCATGGATCATACTTAGGATCTCAAAAGCAGAGCAAAGGAAAAAAAAGCTCATTCTTAAAAGATTTAGAGGTGAAAAATCGTACTCACATATAGAAAAAAAATGCGCTAAAACTCGTTGGTTAGCTGGCTTGGTAATAAAAACAGGTTTTTAATAAATATTTAGTTTCCAATCATAATTCTTAAGGGGAAATTACAATTGTCACTTTTTATTTCTTTTTCCCTTTCATATCTCACACAGACAAAACTTAAGTAAAATAAGATGCAAATAAAAAAAAAAAAAGGAAACATCCCTAAATCAGAGCAACAGAAAAAAATTATTTCAAATTATTTCTGCGTATTTGACTTAGATCTATGGACGGACAATCTAAGAAAACAAAGTTCGATTGTTAAACTAAACCGTAAGTTTTGTAATATCAGTATAATTCAATAAACTCTGCGTGTTTTTCTGTGACTCTATTAATGTAAATCTTATATTACATTAAGTTACCTTTTCAGTTACATAAATCTGTGAAAAACCATATATATATATATATGCTTTTCAAACGTTCCAAAACAAACCGTCACAGAAAAAAGAAAATCTTATCTACTGCACAAGGTGGAAACAAATTTTATTTCAGTCTCGTTTTAATTAAGAGTTACAGGAATAAAACAGGCAAAAGAAAAAATATTTTTTGAAAAAAAATATATATTTCAAAATCTTGACAAAACTTTTAGAGAAAATTGTAGACAGAGGAAGGTAAATTTAATTAACTATGAAGTACCTTACTCATTAATTTAAGTTTAAGCACTTTTTTTATGTGAGTGAAGAGTCATTTTTTTTATTAATAGAATCCTCATTATTAAAACTGATCAATTTAATTAAAAGAATCGTTATCCCATCACTCTCTTCTTTGAGCTTCCACAGATATCACTAATACTTTACTCCATATTCATCCAAATTTACTGCATATTACCGACCGTGCTGCCATCTACCGCAACAAAGATAAACTTTTCAAGAAATGATTGGTCTAGAGAGATTTAAAATTTCAACACGTGGGGAAAAAAAAAAAAATCTCAAAATATATTTTAAAAGCGTATCACAAATTCATAAAAAGTTTAATTACTCACAAATAATATCCATATTCCTTAAATCAATGCCAAAATACAAATATGCCTAAAAAAATCGCCGCAACATAACAAAATCACCAATTAATTATATTAATAATTTTTTCTTCTAAAAAATTTATTTAACCTTTTTTATTTTTCGTTTTAATGAAATGTGAAGTTATAAATTTTGTAAGGTAGCATGAAAATTTAGTAACAATGATGAACATACTATGAGAAAAAAATAAAATAACACATATTAAAACCTAATAAATAAAATAAAATTACTGAGAGATTCAACTAGGGAGATTTAAGAACAAAAAAAATGGATGAAAACGTAAATATAAAAACGTTTTTATTAGATATTTAATAAAAATTACTGATAAGCTTTTTTTAGTTAAAAAATTTAGTAACTTTAAATTTACTACACAACAAAAGATATAAATGAAACACATAGTAATTTCAAAAATGAGAAATAAAATTATTTTACTAATTAGCAGAGTTAAATTTTAATTAGCAGAATTTTTGTAAAAAAAAATTATAATAATACAGTAAAATGGAAATAATGGTGTTTGAAATTATATTATGAATAAAATATTTATTTCATAATTTTTGTATTTTAACTTGTATATAAATACATATTGAAATCCAAGACCAATAATATAATGCATTTTTAATGATTTTTTTTCCCTTCAAAAAAAAGTAGAACTGAATCAAGAATATCCAAAAACTACTTTAGTCATCAATGAAGAAACACATGGGATTACAATTCTCCTTTAAAAACATATAAAAATACAAATATTTAACAAGATCAGCCCATTTAAGAATAACTCAAATTACATTCAACATAAAAAGATTATTCATAACTGACATACTTGACAATGAAAAGCAATCTCATGTACTAATTTTTATGTAATCCATTAAAGTTTAATAGAAATAAAATACCACATTTTCAATTAATTTATTAATTATGAAAGCTTTTACGCAGATAATCATAAAATAAGAATTAAAAAGTCTCCCTACTGGAACACACACTCATATGAAAAAGTAAAAACTCTCACTTTACATGTAACACATTACTTTCTATTGTCTTGACCACCTAAAACCCAATTTCTTAACGCATGTTTGTCTTTTTTGACAGAGAGGATAGAAGTTTAAAACTCAAAAATAGAAAGTTGAGCATTTTATTATTATAAAAAAGATACTTCAAGCAACAAAACTTCCAAATTTACTTCCTTGTATCAGCCAAATTTGTCAAGCTATTTAAAGATTTCCATTTTGACAACACTTTAACCATAACTTGATTAAATTACATAATGGCTAGTTAAAACACTGAATAAATGTTTAATTAATAGAGTATAATATGGGAGCACTGGCCCTGTAATGAAAAATATCTGGCCGAATAACATTTTCACATTGATTGTTGAAAGAAAAGTATATATATATTTATTCTTATGGAAAACAATATACTTCTTTTGGCCGATTATTTAATGGTGGATAAGGTAGCTAATACAGGATGGAGTTCTAGGGGTTATTTGCAAGTACAAGATGGAAAAGTTTTTATTCCTATCACTAGTTATATGTCCAGTGTATCCACTTCCCAATCCAACCAAAGCAGAATGTAACAGTGGTTATGTGATACAAGTAGAAAGATCTTACTAAATTAAAAATTATTCAAATCAACTTCAAAAAAATAAATCTTTTGAAATTGTGTAAAAGGAAGTATGCGAAATGCATATCATATTTAGTATAAATTTCTTGAGGCTAGAAAAGTAAATACTGCAATGTGGTAACAAAAAAATTTTACTTTCAGTATTTACAACAAAATATAGATAATCATTCTATTGGGTCGTCCGGAAAGTGAATAACCAGGCATATTTTGAAAATAAGTTTAGTTACAATATGTTAATTGTTGTCAGTTTTTTATGCCTTGAGTATGGAAGCAAACAAAATGCATCATAAGTACTTAACGCTTTTTTTATTCCTTTTTTTTACCAGAAAGGCAAAAATGCCACACAAGCCACAAACAAGATATGCGCTGTTTATGGCGACGGTGCTGACACCATAAGAACGGTGCGGAAGTGGTTTGCTAGGTTTAGAGCTAGATTTCAAAGATTCTAGATTCTAAAGATTTCAACTTTGAAAATCAAGAATGCTCGGGTAGGCTCTACACCACAGATGAAGATCAAATTAAAACACTGATCGAGAATAATCCACCATGTACGACACGCAAATTAACAGAAATGTTAGAAATATCAACATCGACCATCCACAGGCATTTTATGAAACTTGGCTACACGAACCGTTTTGATGAATGAGTTTCTCATGATTTAACAGAGAAAAATCTGATGAATTTAATTTCCTTTTGCGATTCGCTCTATAAAGGCAACGAGGAGCACTATTTTTGAAGCGAGTAGTGACGAGAGATGAAAATGGATAAGGTCTTAAGCAAAGTGGAATGAACCACCTTTAGCCACTCCAAAAGCCAGTCTTCTTCTGAAGGTCAGTCATGCTCTGTATCTGGTGGATTGGAAAGGAATCCTGCATTATCTGCCATAAATTCAAAAAAGTACTGCTCTAAATTACACGAATCGAAGACAGCAACTGAACAAAATCATCAAGAAATAGCGAATCAGAAGGACATCATATTTTATTAAAATAATGCGTGGCCTTATGTGTTTTTGACAAAGCAACATAAGTTGTTAAAGCTAGGTTGGTATGTTTCTACCACATCCACCATATTCACCAGACCTCACGCCCTAAGATTTCCACCTATTTCAATGATTACAAAAATTCCTTTAATGGGGGGGGGACTTCCACTCTTTGGTCGAGAAATAAAAACAATCATTTAGAAAAGATTTTCGGTCAAAAACCTGAAAGGTTCTGGAAGGGCAGAATTTTCAAATTGCCTAAAAGATGGTGAAAATTTATGGAACAGAATGGCATGTATATAATTTAATGAATGTATACCAAAATTTAAATATGCTGTGTTTCAATTTTCTTTCAAAATCTGCTCGAATTTTCCTTGGCATAAACATACCAAAATACTAACGGTAAACTCACTAATAATCATTCAACATCATTCATGAAATATTAATGTACTTAATGTTAAATGCCTACTAATGCTAAACTCGTGATAATCATGTAGATATATGTCCCATGTTAAGTCTTAAAATATATTATTTAAAAAGTGATAAGGAATTTATTCAAATACCAGCCAGAATAATAGCCAGACTAAAATGCTAAGTGAACACTATTAATGCTTTGAAATAATTTATTTTTCTACATTCCTATCAGAATTCAATTACAATAGTACTAGGATACAGCATTAATTTCACAAAATTATAAAACCTTATTAATTGAACAATAAATACTAATGAAGTTGTCTCTAAAATTAAATGAGTAAAAAATTCAATTCAATGTAGTTAGTTGAGTTTAGTCTTCTACAATAATAATAAAAGATGTCATACACTTAAATTACAATACACTAATTTATTATAAACAAATTAGTATTGGGACATTTATAATATACATAAAACATATTCATTCTAGGAATATTTTGTAAGACAGTCCACATTGCCTTCCCTTTAGATCTAAAAATAGTACTCCTCAGCTTTTTCGATCTTCTTAATTCACATGTATTATAATTTAATTAAAAATATTCGAAATATTTTTTCACATTATCAAATTGAAAAAGACAACAGAAAACCTTTTTCATAGATATTATTTCCCCTACACAAAATAATGCTTTTTTTCCTAATCAAACAAAATATTTCTTCAACTCATAAATTGCTCTCTGCAATTTACAATCTAGAATGAAACGTGTAACAGATTAATATAAAAATTCTATTTTCATTCAAGAGTTTGCAGAGAAAAACTGATGTATTTAGAAAGCAATCAAAACTAATTTTCTTCATATATTGGAGATAATATTTGAAATTTTGGTCCACAACACTTTAGCAATGTTTATCTAAGTCTTGCAACAAATTCATCTTAATGATTTGATATAACTTTCATTACATTTGTAGCCATAGGTCATCCCAAACCCTGATTTTAAATATGTTAACATGTCTAATGATCCAAAATTAACTTGAATTATAACCTAAAATGAAAGATATTTTAAAAGTATGTAAGTTTGGAAAAGAAAGATATGTTCTGTGAAGTCAAGAGGGGTGACTAATTTTAAAAGTGTAAATTGCGCAATATCATAGAAAAATGTCTGGTACATTTTAATGACGGAATTAGTACTTAGAATTTCTATTAAAATAAAAAAAAAATAAATAAAAAAAAAAAAAAAAACACATTTTTGTAGCTTATATATGCATTATGACTCTACAAAATACCAGATGTAAATGAAATAATCCAATCACCTTAAAACGATATATTTATTCATGTCCTGAAAAATGAAGATAGACAAATTATGTATATCCCAACAACAAAATAAAACAGTATATTTATATACATCCCTGACAATGAAATAAAACAGCCTATTTATAGATATGCCAAAATAATAGAATTGATTTAAAATCCTTCCATAAAAAAAATTTTTAATTTAATATTAGAAAATGGAGTCATAAAAAAATTAACACATAAAATAAAGTCTAATAAATAAGCAAATCCAGCAATATTCTCTTTGTTTCATTGTTCCACATGAGTAATAATTTTATCAGACAAGACATTTTTGAGAATTATATATATATATATATATAAGAAGCTTTTTTATCAAGTTAAAACCAGAAATTGAAGATATAGTTTCATAGAATTTAGATACTGTTGATTATATACTTCAGAGGTGATTGTAGTTCACAAAATTAAAGGGAAATTCCACATTCTGCAGAGTTAACAAAAAGGTTTGTTCAAAAGCAAGTAAAGATACAATTATAAAAAAAAGAGTAAACAATGAGAAGTGTTAAATGTTTTTTCAGAAAATTTGAATGCTATTTAATATAGTACAAATATTTAAAATACCAAGATATTAAAAAATAAATAAATTAGATTTACAAAAAGACTTTTATTTGTTAAGTTGACAAATTAATAATAATAAGGTACCTAATAAAATAATAATAAGGTACCTAATAATTATGCATTTATTCATAAATACTATAATTATTTAATTATTAATAAACATATAGAAAAAAATAACAATTATTTAGAAAACAATTTTAGTGGCATTGAAATAAATAGAATTACAGCTCTAAATAAAAAAAATAGGCTTACAAATTAATAAAATTAAATTTCCTTAGATCTTTATTACTCCAAAATTTCATAAAGACCCCATTAAATTTAGAATAATCACTAATGATTACAATACTTATAAATAAAAGTGACTTAATTAACACAAAGATTTATTATAAGATGCTATTAATAATTTTGATCACACAGCAATCATTAAAAATAGTTCAGATATTATTATGAAAATAAAAGAATAAATTTGCTATTCATAATTATGATTTTGAAGACCTCTTTAATTTACTAGACATAGATGATCTAGTTAATGTACTGTTAAATAATTATAAGGATTATAATATGTGAATAAAGTCACTTCTTATTAATTTGAATTTTTAATATTGTATTTAGAGAAGATTATATTAATTATAAAAATAAAACAAATTTAAACTAGTAGTTAGGTGGACCAGCAAGTAATAATACATATTATTAGCAAATTTAGCTAACACCTATTTACACTTTAATGAACATAATTATATTGATAGAGATAATTTTAATATTTATTGATATATCGATGATCTACTTGTTTTGAATTACAATAAGCCTTCTGAAAATAAACCTAATTTATATTTTTATCCTACATATTTAAATCTTTAACTAAATAATAGAAAAAATTAAACAATATTTTGACATAAACAGAAAATTATAGACAACAGAATAATATTAATAAGAGATAATTTTAAATTTCATGTTAATGAGGTATCCTTCTGAAGTAGTTGTTTACATATTTCTATATTTAGAAATATTATGAATTATATTATAAATATAATTTAATAAGTTGCAATAAACTAAAAAATATTAATTACAAGAAGTTTACCACTAATAGCATAAGAACAAATTACCATATAACTTTATTAATAAACATATAAAAATTATTAAAAAATAATACATAATTTTTGCCTTTATAACATACATATGTATATATGCGCATGTAAGTGTGCATAAAGTATACAAATAAGTATATGTATAAAAAGGTATGGTTTTGTCTATTTTTGGAAGTTTTTCATATTTTGATTTTGTTAAAAAAATTTATTTTATTGCTAATATTGGCCAATAGAGAGAGACAAAATTTTTAGAATAGTTACTTATATGAATTTTAAAAGTTTTTTTTTACAGTTTTAAATAAATTTATTTATTGAATAAATTTTTAAAATTAAAAAGACTACTTGACTTAGGTTTCCAAATTCAAAAAAAAAAAAAAAAAAAACAGAAAAGCATTTTTTAGCAAATTCTTTAGTTTTGTATATTCAATCAATCAAATAAATTAGCAGTTATAATAATATTTATAACATCATTTGGATACAGATGAGTCCAATAATATTGAAAGTGATAAATGTTATTATTTCTTAGATTTTAAAATAATTCAAATGTGTATTTAATGGATTTATTTCATTTTTAAGTAAATTGTTATTTACTTTGGTTTCAAAATATTTGTTTAATTTTCTTTTTTTCTAATTTGAAATTCTTTCACTTCTGAGAAAATGATTATTCTTGGTTTATATCTTAATTGATATTGTAATTACTGAAATGGAATGATAAAACTGGTTTAAACATACATTTTTCAATCCAAAGCGTGGGAGAGTTTTTGTTATACTGCCCCCATTTTTGTTTTTCTTTCTTTATTTTTTTTTTTTTTTTCCTCTCTAGGGACATGGTATTTTTTTAGTAATTTTGCATTTAACTAAGTAGTGATTTTTGAAAAATGGTTTATATAAGTTTTTATTAAAGTTAGTAAGTATAATTTGTATTTCAGTGAATTACAGCTTTTTTTCATTATAATATTTTGTATGTTTAAAGTTAAAATAATGGTTTAAAATTTAGTATGATTATTTTGATAATTTACTGATTTTTTTCATTTAATTGAGTAATATTTATAAATTTTTCAAATTTGTTTTTAGAGGTTTTAATTTTAGAGGTTTTAATCAGTATTTTAATGATTTTGCATTCTTAAAAATTATCTAATTAAAATTAATAATTATTTACATTCTTATATATATACAGTCAGTCACAAAAGTCAACCCTCACCAGTAAAATAAAAAATTATAAATATAAATATTTTTTTTAAAAAATGGTAATTTACACCAACATTCTAAGCAAATTTTATAAAGCGATAAAAAACCTAATACCTCCCCAAAAAATGGCAAAACTGAAATCACAAAAATCTTCATACATGAGATATTTTGCAGAACATCACATGATTTCATTCTTATTTAAGCAGAAACAAAACAGCATTGCACATTATTATTGAAAAGTGAATCTTGAGTATGCATTAAGACATTTGCATCATTATTGTTCTGGTTAAAATTGCTTGAAGAAAGGATATTGAGTAGATATTTGGAATTTGATAGATAAGATGAGAAACAAAAAAATCTTACACTGAAATTGAAAAACTTGTGAAGAAAATTTGATCTACTGTCCAAATTAATAAAAAGAATTATGAAGTAACTAGACATTTTTAACAAAACCTCATAGGGAATGGTCAAAGATTTTGAATGACTAAGTTGCTCAAGCAGCAATGAGAGAAAAAATATTAGGTTTAACTTGACATTATATGCTCCTCAACAAATGGAACAAGCTGCAGTGACAATTGGTAAGAGAGTTGATGCAAAAATGGTTAAAAGAATCCTTCGATCAGAAGAATTTCATGAAAGAGCACAGTACAGGAAACCACTCACATCCAAAATAAAAATGAACTTTACTACTACTGAATATATCCATAAGGATTTTGACTTTTGGAAAACTATCCTTTTTACCAATAAAAGTAAATATTTTGCTTTCAAAAAGTGATGGATGAAGTAAAATTTTGCAGAGGAAAGAAGACTTGAAACTTGTTCCTACAGTGAAGTATGGTGGAGAATGAACCATGGTTTTTGGGAATCAATGTCAATTGCTAGTTTTGGGAAATTAATCACCATTTTAGGTATGATGGATATGGTACAAAATAACATGCAGGTTACAGTTTACAGCTTGGGGACCAATGGATCTTTCAGCATAAAGATCAAAAAACCACAGCAAAAGACTGAGAAAGATTGACTCCTTCACAAAGTACCTGTGCTCCATACTACTGATCAAGTTGCAAGATTTGACTCTTCAGTTACACTAATCACATATGGGATGAACTTGAAAGAAGACTTTGAAAATACAATGTCGGAGGTAAAGATTTCATAAAAAATTTATTATTGTAAGGATGGTCAGAAACTATGCCAGATACGAAACAAAATCTTACTGCTTCAATATGCCTAGGAAAAAGAAAACAGTCATTGATTCATAAAGTCACGTTACATGACATTAAATTAATTTCAATTGCATAAGTTATCCAAACTTTTTCATTTCCTTATGGGTATACACTTTTTGTTGTGATTTCCATTAAAAGAGATGTTTTTTATGTTTATCAGCTTGAATTTTTTGCTTTTTTACATATAATATGTGAACACAATTTGTAATTCAATAAACAAAAAAAAATTTCAATAAACAAAATATTGCAACTTTCAATTTTACAATTATAAAAAAATGCAATCTTTGAGAGTTATGTTTATTATTGTGACTGATTGAGTATATATGTATTACATACACTAAATCCTTCAAGATCTTATTAATTATTAAAATTACACTAAACCTACATAGAATATATACATAATGTATTTCTAATATTCAAACACTTATAAGAATCAAAAATCTGAAAAACTCAATTTCCATTCTCCAAACTAAGTGATGGTGATTTTAATCTCAAGTCAGAATAAAAGCTTAAAATTTTAAGTTATATTTATTCATTATAAAATTTCTTATACAAATATTCAATGAATGATGGTACAGAAAATTAAAAAATCAGAACATTGATAAACTTATTTGAAAATACATAAACTCAAACTTAGTTTCAATATATATTCATTTTAACATAATAGTTTCACAAAATTAAAGTTTTTTTTTTTTTTTTTTGTTTTTTTTTGTTTGTTTAAAAAATACTGTTTTTCTATTTTAAATGTTTCAACCCTGCAAATAAAATTTAAATGTAGATTTTCATGATAAGTTTAGATTTCTAACCAAATTGATTTGAATGTGATTAAGATGACAAATTGATTAAGATGTACATAAATCACAATTTTAAATACAGTTAAAGAAAAAATATTCATTATTCCACTTCATAGTTTAGAATATAAATCGCAACTACAATTACGCTATTTTTTTAATATCTAATCTTAATGGATTTATATGAAATCACAAAATTAACATAAACCAAAACTTCTCTATGCGCACTTTTTTAATTACAACATTTGCTTCTAGAAATGCTATCAATGTTTCTAAAATAAATATAAATTTACAGTCTTATTATACATGTTTCAAAATTTTTAAAAAAATTTATTGCTATCTTGATTAGAATTAGCATGTTGGTGATAACACGCCTCATTTAAAAACTCACTTAACTCTTACATAATTTAAACTGAAGCTTTACTTTAACTCGACTAATTTCATAGCACACAAAATCGCCATACAGCAATGTAAGAATGATGGCACACATTGGCTATAAAAATAACATTTGACATGTACCCCTCAGGTAGTACAGGTTTGCCTGAAATGTGCTAAAAGCTAATATTTCATATAAAAATAAATGTTTTGATTTAATCAAAATTTTTACAGCTTTCAAGTTTTTGATAATAATGATACTGAAATTTCATACGTTTAATTTACATACACTAATATATCTGTGAATGAATGAAAAGGAAATATTCCTTTCAGCATTAATATTAAAAAGATACCACAATTGATACACCTGTTTCAAAGTTTAAAATAATCATATAGCTAAAAGAATACTTATTCACTTATATTTATGCTGATTAATTTTTTAATTACATTTCTTCATTATTACTACCTCGCACCACCTCAATTATTTCATATATAAATGATTTATCTTCACAAGTATATTAATTATTCAAAGTATAGAAAAAGCTTTTGAAACAACCCTTTTTCTAATATCATAACAAAGCCAATGCACTATCTGGGTAAGAAATATTTTCCATTCAGGAAATATTAATATAAACTACGGTTGCACATTATCACTCTGTTCTGGTGTAACAATATCTCTGAAATCTTCTGAACCAAGCCTGCATAATATTTGTAAAATTATGAATAAATATCGAAAATTCCAAATTAAACAATTATGGAACTAATTTTAAATTTAGTCCAGATAAATGCTAGATTTCTAAATGAAAATATTAGAGTAATGAGAAAACAAGAATGATTTAAAGCACAGTATTTTGTATCTATTACAGAACTTTTACTTAATGTAATTTATTAAAGGTTTCATTAATTTTGTTAGCTAATTAGTACCTAATTAATCCCATCATTGTCAATACAAAGTCTGAATGCCATAAAAAGCTTAATGTAACTAGAATTACATAAGAAAATTTTGCAAATGCCAGACATTACTTCACAAATAAGTTTGAAATTTTCCAGTGTTAAACAGGTACAAATTGACAATTTAAATTTACTTAAAGTAATATCTTTATTTGTGAAACCAATACTATACCAATTCTATATAGAGTTAATCCTCTCTCTACATTCACTATGTTAAAAATAAATTGTAAAATTGTAACTGTAAATTTTTTTTAATAAATTGTAGAAATTAAAATACAAAAATCAATTTTTTTAATTAAACTTATAATGTAATTTATATTGATGATAGTACATAGATATACAATTGTTGTGACAAAGAATAACTACAATCATCAGTCGTATTACATAAGATATTAGACATTTTGTAACAAAATCTGAATGCTAACCAGGTTTTAAAACAGTGAAAAATGAGGAGTGATGTGGTTATCTTAAAAATGTAACCTAACATGTTAGATTTTTTTATCTTAATTAAACATAATTATATACATAATATTGAGAAAAATCTACAAGAGTCTATACCAAAAGATAACCAATCATGCTTACTTATATTAATTTTACAACTGCATCATAGCTTTCATATAATAAGAAAGTTTATGGTTAACAAATTTTTTTTACCTTTATAATAGAAAAAAAAAGTGTCATTATCAACAATAAAATGATTATTTTAAGTAGACTTATATTTTGTTTCATTGTGTTTTTCTAGGTCTAAAGTAAAAAATTTACATAAGTTAATTTTTAAAATTTTACGTGAGTGGTAAATTTTGGCTATATCTAATTAATAATGAATAATAAAGATGCAGAGAATACAATTCAGCTAAAATTAAAAAAGGCAAAATAATATTAGATGAGACTTAATGAATAGATGTTTCCTAAATTGTTTCATCGATATGAAATTTAACTAGATTTGGAAAAATAATCATGTAAAGAAATTTAAAATCAATGTAAAGAAACAGATAACAATTCTGCCTGAATTACATATCACCAGAGAATTTGTAAACACAGAAAAAAAATACATCAACCATGCTATCTAGAAACTGAAAAAATTTTTTATATAAGCATGGGAAAAGTTATTCATCCCAACTGAATGAAAATGCTTTTGGGAATTTTAGCCTTATTATTTAAATAACAGGAGTTGATGCAAGAAAAAAATTGTTTGCATATTTTCTGATATATTAAAATTAACAATACTGATGTAGAAGTAAAAGTCTCAAATATGACTGTTGAGTCCTACTCATCTACAAAAGTAGTGAAAAAATTATTTAAGAAAACTTTATATCTGGATAAATACAATTTAATGTTTATCAATATACAGTTTTCTTACTTTCTTTCAATATACACCTTTCTTTCATGAAACTTGAAATATTGTAAGCAGCTGGTAGGTGCAAATATTTGAGAACACAAAAACAATTATTTCCTTAATCAAAACAGTTTTACATAGAATTTAAGATGTAGAGGTGATTTTTATATACTTCCTCTCCCCTTCCCTTTGTGCATTTCCAGTCAATACTACCAAAACAGGAAATTTATGTAGCATAATTAAGAGTCACACCATAAAATTTACTTATGAATCACTATCATGATGAGTCACATAGTCAAAAATTACCCAATTAAAAGTGGGCAATTCAAATCAAAATTTCTAGTTAATCATTTGCATATGATTCAATCAAGTCAGATTTTGGCAAATCCTTTTAAATCCCTATTTTTTATATGCAAAAATGAGAATACATTTTGAATTATAACAACAAACAATCATTACTCCACCCTCATAATAAATTTTAAATTTTAGTTCAACTGTTACATTATATTCAACTGTATGAACCAAATGCAATATAACAAATATGGCTAATCTTTTCATTTATTTCTTTCATTAAAAGGTATAAACCAAAAGATGCTTTTCAGCATTAAAACAAAATATCTGTTTTAATATTTTCCTTCCAGATTACAGTATTATAACAAAAAAAAAGTGTTCTGATAGTGTATCCTCTTAAGTAATCTTTCAACTCAACATTAATAATATTTATAATATACAGTGAAAAGCAAATAGTACAAAACTTGATATTTATTACTACAAGACTGTAAATGAGATAAAAGGCAGAAAAAACAGTTGAGTGAAAAAAATATATGGAAACACAAGCTTTCGGTAATCATTGAAAAGAAAATGAACTTTACTCTTTAACAGGAAAAAAAGGGGGGTGAATAACTCAAAATTAGCATACTTTCAAAATCCTAAATATTTTTTCACTTTGACCATTTTTAGAACTAAACATGACCTTTAAAATTTAAAAATAAATTAAAAAAGGAAGAAATCATCACAGAGTTAAAATATTATTTTGTTTATAATTAAAATACTGGAACAAAATATATAGATGCAAATTTATTTTTACTAAAATATGAAATTTATTTGAATGATTCCTTTAAAAAATTCTTACATTTTTGAATAACATACATATCTTATAACTAAATTTTCATCAAAATATTTCATCTGTTTTGCCTACCTTATAAATTTTATTTCTTTATTTTCATTCCTGATTTTAATTCCTTTCATCGATTTTTTTTATAACTCTTATAACTTGAATTAATAAAAAACCAAGCATTTTAACAAAAATTTAAATCTTATAATGTAAACATCAAAATGCTTTTTCAATAGATTATTTTCAATTAAAATAAAACTGATTATTTATAGTTCATAAATTATTTTGAAATTTTTTGACAACTTTGATTTAACTTGTTACATTATATTTAATTTTAAAAAGTTTAGATGCTTTGAGTTCATGCTGGAAGTTTCAAAACAAACTCTCATAATTATGCTAATTGAAAACATTAAACAAATTATATGTAAACATCTCTCTTTAACACACATCATAGATTAAAAATAAATAAACAAGATTATAACCAAATTCTTCAAAGCTTAAGAAAAAAAATGGAAAATGTTTCACTAAATTATAATTAAAGATGATTTCATGAAAGGTTAAGCATTTGTATATGATCTAATACTGAATACATCAATGTAGTATTGCCTATGAATAAACCACACCAAAGTAACAGGGTTATTAAGAGAGTTTCCTAACTAACAAGAATAAGTAACAGAAAAATTCATTTGAGCAAAAGAGATTTTGAGTAATCACAGATAAAACCTAATTGTAAAAATTAACTAAGTAGTGTTTAAAAATTATTAAATGTCCTTCAGAATACACTGAAGTACAATTCACATTTTAAGAAAAAGTTTAATCAATACAAGTGTGTGAAATTGTATATGACTACTATAATATTCTTCTGAATCTTTACACACATTTTCTCGCCAGTATTAAGTAAATTTGTCAGATTACAAATAAAAATCCCTAAAATATTATGTTCTTATTTTTTCAACAAATACTTAAATGAGAGATTTGCACAATGCATAATATCAGAAAAATCATCTGTGAATAGTTTACATTATTTGAATAGAAAAGAAATTCCAACAACAATAGATACTTTTTTAGAGATTGCTACAATTTTATAACTTTAGGGGTTAAAGTATGACTTCAAAACTATGAAGCAATTAATATTTTGAATCCATGTTAAAAGAATAAAGAATAAGCATTCCTTATGAATGTTTCAGAAATTTTTAAAAATGCAAAATTATACTGCAAAAGACTGCATTGACAATATTAAATTTATGTTTTATGTTATTGGATTATGTTTGAATTAGAAAAAAAGAGCAAAATATCTTTAAGAAATCTTACAATTATGTGTCCTAATTATATCATATGTATATAAAACATACAGATGGATAACAATGTGTCATGGTTTTGTATTGATGTAATGTGATTTTGAAAATATTGATATACATAAATGCATAATACTTACTCCTTGATACCAGGCTTCCGTTTTTTTATGCCCTTACTAGCGTCAGTACCTAAAAATTAAAAGATTACCACATTACAATCAGTTTTATAAAGTAACATAATACAACTAACAAAAAACATTTTAGGTACATTTTTATCACTTAATGACTTTTCAAACAATTTTATTAGTAATATTTATATAAAAACAAAAAATGATTTTTTTTTACTTTGACATTTTTCTAGCCTTGAAAACCAATGCATTTTAAATAACTTTTAAGGTGATATATTTCCTTTATATACATAACATTTTAAAATGATTTTAATTAAGAAACAGTTCAGCAACCCCCCTTCTTCCTCAATTTCATGTCTTTTTTTCCCCCAGAAGCTATGAAATTTATAGCCATTATCTTATATACATTTATTGGTCATAAATATTACAATTAATGAACCCCATACACACACATACATATAAAATTTCTGGTTTTTTTAACTTCAATACTTAAAAACTAGCAAATTACACATATTACCACTATATTCCAAGTAACTCTAATTTAATAAATCTATATGAAAAAAAAAAAAAAAAACATAAGAACATAAAGATAACATTTAAAAAAACTTCTGTCACTATTGTACAGTTTGATTTGAACTTTTTGTAAGATATCTTACACATCAAAAGTAAATCAAGCAACTTCAGAAATTTAGATAATTTTATTTTTTCCACACATTGTCCTGCAATAGATTAAATTCAGAAAACAAATTGCTTTTTATGAACTCAATTTGCTGATTGTATTCATAAGTAAAACTGTCAAAATATTTTTCATAAATTATTCATATGTCAGCTTATTTTAATAATATTATTATAATCATACCTCTTACTCATAGATATATTCCCATTTCAATCAAAACAATAAAATCTGAAAATACTTTCTTCCCCCACCCCATCCATTAATTTAAACATACTTCATATAAAAATGGAAAGAGTGGAAGATTGCACTTCTCATCCAAAAATAAAAGTGATAATAAAAATATACTTCAAATAAATTCAAAAGAACTAAAAAAACAAATTTCATATATCTTTAATAATAAGGACATCCACAGAAAAAGAAATATCAATAAATATGAAAATATTGAAACAATAGCACAAAGACATTAAAAATTAATAAAAAATACAAATGAATAAAAGCATATTATAAATGAATATTATGACACCAAAAAAGTAAATTTTTGTTTATATTAATAATCAGAGAAGCAAGCCTAGGTTTAGTAAGATTAAGAATAAAAAGTCTATTTAAATGCAAATTTTTTCACCGTAAATAAGTATCCAAAAAATTTAATGAAACTGTATAATCATTCAGAAATGCAATTATTCTGTCACATAATCCCAAATTAAGTTTCTCCACAGTCTGGACAGACACTGAAGATGATGCATAGATATCAAGCTTATATCTATATTACACATATATAAGGTTTATTCTTAATTTAAAAAAGAGCAGAATACATATGCTGGTAAAAAAAAAAAAAAAAAAAAACACCTCAGCACTTATCAGATTTTTTTAAAATTAATATTGTACATCAGGGTATGAAAAAAAAAAGATAAGAGTTATACTAAAAGAAATAAGAAATTTTTCAACTTGAAACAAATTTGTATACATGAAAAATTTTTTTTAATCATCCAGCAATAGAAAATTGACACAGAAACAAAGGGCTGAACTGTAGTTACAGATTCAAAAAGCACACAGATGATTTTCCTATTACAATTAACCTTAAATTAATATTGGGTGTTTACATATCTCTACAACAAAGTACACTTTATCAAACATCTTCAGTCAAATAAACACAATAAACTATTCTATAATGATCTTCTGCAAACTATGTCAACATTTTTATCTGTAATATTCTCCCCTTCTTATTGAATTAATGTTATCTCACTATTAAAAACAAATATTTTATTTGTTTCATTACATTTTGCATTCATGACTATTAAGGCAAAAAGTTATGTGAAATAAATATTGTGATGTATTATAGTTTTTAATTTGGTAAATATAATGAATAAGCAATACAATAAATGAATGATTCATGTTTTACAAAATGCTGTGCACATTAAAGGGTGACTTTTAATGCAAAAGAAATACAATTGTGGTGTAGGATTCATTTTTTTACTGCGTGTATACTTAAATAAGTATATATTACAATTAAAACAAATACCAGATATGAAAAAAAAAAATTACTTTGATTACAGAGATAATATTTACCATTCAAAAAAATCTTCAAAACAAAAAGATGTTTTATGCATACAATTAATCATATTTTTAATGGTTTAATGCTAATGAATACATAATACAGAACCAAAGTCTCTCTCTCTAACACACACAATATAACTACTATTATAAAATAATATTTTGTTTCATTCATTGAAAAAAATTAAATATTTATTAATACACAACATTCCAACTTTCTTTTTCAGCAGTTCAGTTTTTGATCTCTCTTAACCTATTATCTGTACTATAATATATATAATACAGAAGTAGTGGTAACACTTTTTCTAAGCATCTGCCTTTAATCATAATATTTATCACCTTTTGTGTGATCAATTTTCAACAATATTTGTTGGTAAAAGGAAAACTGAAATAAGCATTCCAGTTGACAAACATATATGAAGAATGATCTAAATAAACTTGGAAACATACACAGAAGTATTGCACAGAAATTAATATTACAATCTGTTTATCATAACCTGTCATTTTTACTAAGTCTGTACAAAATTAATAATCAACAAAGAAACTAAAATGGAACTAAATATCATTCAATCGTAAAGCTACTAAAAAATTCTTATTGATTCATACAACATGAAAGCCAGATAAATTATATATAACAAGCACACTCCAGTTCAGCTCAGTTGAAGTTAAATAATTACAAAAAATATATTTGTTATATATGAAAAATACTTAAGATAAACTGCACAAAATTAAGTATATTTCAAGCTCTCAATACAAGAGTTTGATATAATTTAAAATGAAAATTTTTAATTTACTGTAGATAAGGATCAATCTAGGAAATTTTCAACAAAAGCATATCTTTTTAAAATCCTAATAAAGCATTATATATATTTCAAATGTTTTTGCTTTATTTTATATTAACCATCAGTATTTTTAACTGGTAGAAAAATTACTAACTTGGATCATAAAAGAAAAAAACTTTTTAAAAAAAACTATTAGCAGTTTTTATGACATTAAAGTAAGAGAAACATATTATTAAAAATAAATTAAATAGCATTTGGTATTAAAAATTACTCAGCAAACCAAACTGGAAACTTATCAGGTGATACAGCTCAACTTTTTAATTATTCAAATAAGCATAATAATCAATTAAAAAATTCTTTCAAAACATTGTTCATTCATTCTTGCATTTAAATGGAATTACAACTATTATAATACACAAATAATTATAATTTACAACAAATTTGCATAAACTTGTTCTGTAATTTTACTGCTATGACACACTGAGAAATTTACTCATCATAAAGCAAAGAAACAGACTTTTCCACAGATAAAATTTGAAATATAAAAATAAGTTTAGTCAAAATATATTAATGATTTTAAATTGACAAAATTTTAATAAACAGCTTTCATGTAATCAAAAAATAGAAAATAATGCATTACTATAATAAGAATTACACTCCATAAAAGACTATTCTATGCAGGTATTTTCATTATTATTAAAGTTTTAATTAAAATATTTAATATAAAAGGGTTTCAGACATTTGTCAGAATCCAAAAGATTAACTATATGATTTTCCAAAATGTAATGAAAGTATTAAAAGGAGCACTTTAAGTGCCAATATTACTTAAAGTTTTCAATGAAACTTCAACTAACACTAACAAAACTTATCAGAGCATAATATCATCAAGGACATAACTAATCCACATCAAATAGTACAACTTTTCTAATAAAGTAAATATTAAAAATTAAAAGCATAAATCTACATTTAGGACACTTCTTGCAATAAATTACCCATTATTGATTGCAGGCAGGTGATGAAGTATTACCCAAACATAGAATTAAGCTATAAAATTATTAGAATACTTCTAAGATATGATAATTACCAAGATAAATATCATATATATATATATATATATATATATATATATATATATATAACTACTAATGTTACATATTTTTTTACATATTTAAATGAGTGCAGTCTAACAAAATAATTCCCAGACAATATTCAACAACATCTCCAAAAGAATGGTTAATATTCAAATATGAATTGTTTAAAAGAAAAAACAAAGCTGTATGAATGAACTTTCTCTTGAAATAATTATTTTTCAACAATTTTTCATCTCAACAGAACAAACATTTACCAATAAATACTAAAAGCACCAAATATAAGAAACAAATTTTTAGCAACAAAACCTTTATCCTTATGAATAAAAATGTTTTCCTTTTTTTTGTCTGAGAACTTTTGAGATAAATTATTCATATAGAATGGGTAATTTTAATAACTTATGAAAATTAATTAATTTCCATCTTAACCTAGAAAGAAAATCATATTGACTTATTGTTTCAGAAAATCATCAGTAGATGGCGTTTTGATGACTCGGTTTTTAACAATAAATATATATATATATACATAACATAATACAATAAAAATATAAGAGGGAAGGAGAATTGAAAAAGAGTGTGGACAGGCTTTTAAAATGTTGTTTCAAAACACACACAACATAGTAAAAATCATACTTTTTATACTTTGATTTTGGTTATATAATTAAATATTTCTACCATTATTATAATTATTACGTGTTAAGTGCTAATAGTTGAATAAAATGACGTAATTTTTTCCAATAGTCAAAATGCTGGCAATTAATATTACTGCAGGGTCTCTTGTGTTTGAGTAAGGCCTACCTGGAAGAGGTTGTGAAGGAGTAGGTGCAGTTGTAGTGGCCATCGATTAAAACGAGGACCAATTGATAGTGAATACTAGTCCTTTATCACACTTGAGAAAGTACTCCCGATATTTAGATGTACACATGTAGATGTTTACAAATAGTATCTACGAATTTTCTAAACAACAATGTACAATACAAAAACTCTCGTTACCGTTGGTGAACGATTCGAAGGTTGCCATACAACTACACTGCATGCATTTAGTTGGCGATAAATGAAACACAGAAAAATATCGCCAAGCTCTTTTCAATCATTTTTATAAAATAATTTCTCTTTACTTACAACTTCCTAAAAAAATTTCTCTTCTTAACATTTAATTACTTATAAAGAACATTTTTTAAGACGAGGTTGAATTGAAATGTAATTTCATTTATCAGGAGACTGAAAAAATTTCATGTTATTTCATTTTTTGTTCCCAATAAACCGTACGGAATACAATAATCGTCCTCTTACCTGCAAAAGACGGTGGGGAGGGGGGTGCCTCTTAGACTTATCATATATATCTAAAACTACTGAAATATACAGGTAAACTTTATACTAAAGGGCTTACAAAAACGAGAAGATAATTAAAACTAAAATTAAAGCAAATCATTAGTAAATCTTAATAATCAATTTGAAAATTAGCTATTCAATTTATGTTAACATTTAAGCAATACAGTATAATAAGCATGTGATTCTTATAATGTTTCAGGAATTAACTATCAGTTTAATACATAATTTTTGAGACTTTGTTTTTGAACTTTCCCCTCGTCCCTAACTTTTATGGGTTTATTTGCCTGTTTATTATTCATAAGAGTAGCATATATTTTCCCTAGTTTAATTCATTGCTCTGAATAATTATGGAAATATTATGTTTTTAAGTCAATACAAGTGAGAATTAAAGAAATCATGTAATATTGTGTTTAACTCATCTTGAGAGTAAAAAATTTGGATCAATTATTCCAAATTTCTTTTGTTAATTTTTCATCTAAAAACTTTCTTTTTCATAAATACAAAGCAAATAGATTCAATATTATATTTTTCATTAAATAAAATATTAATACTTCAACAAGATATTCCATTGCATAGTTTCTACATAAAAATTTGATAAATTGTGTTCATTTTTTTCCAACCTTTATAACTTTAAATATATATAATACTTTTTATATGAAATATGTATTAATTTTTAAAATTTAAGACTCAATATTAATTTGAATGATATCTGCGTCCTGAATAAATTAAGTTAGATAATCTGTAATATATTTTCGGTTGTGAATAACGTAGGTTTTATTCATCAACTAAAAAGAGAAAGTACAAAATAATATTATCTCTCCATCTGGCATGTGAAAAGAACGTTTTGGAACTTTTATTTTTAATATTGACACATATTTACGTACAAAATGAACTGAGTATCTTGAACGGGTTTCAGTAGCGACAGCCAACTGCGTGCATCAATAATTCACTACTTATGTAATTTATTTTCACCAAGAAATCGATTTTTAAAATGCGCGCAAATAGGGACAGAAAAATTGCGTGATAAAAGAAACGATTTAAAAAACCACAGTAGTCGTTAAAAACTCAAAAAGGACAGTGAAAAATAGCGACAAAAGGTTTTAAAAAAACCATATCTGAAATATGGTGCCAGGAGGAGATATCTCTGTTTACAATAGATGGACTGTTTGTTTGATAACTACAAAAATTATGCAATAGAATTACTATTTCAATCCCATATTTTGCATCAAGTTTTTCAAGAGACATTAGAATTTTCAAGTCATATTTTTAAAAAGACTTATATAAATGCCAGGCAATTGCGAGTAAATTTACAATGATTAATGAAAACTGCAATAAATTTCTCCCGATTTCAGTGAAATGAAAAAGAGGCCGTAAAATTCTATTGAAGGCATATTTTTTTTTCAATGAATACCATTTTGTGGCTTATGAAACAAATGTCGCGAATTCGTCATGATGATTTATGTATGGAAAATTTAGTATAAAAAGAATGGTAGAATAAACTAATAATTGATTTTATATAAATTTATTTACGTTTCATGAGGAATTTTCATCAATGCTGTTAAATAAAAGATAAATTAATTGTATCTTAAAAATGCACTGTTACTCTTTCCTTTGAAATAAGTCACACTCCTTCAATAATTTTAAAATTTGTGTATTCCCCCTCAACTCCAGAAAACACATATCTTTTATTTATATATCTAACGTAGTATTTTATTTTTATGATTATATATTTTATAACATTTTACACTTTTTTGGGAAGGGGACATATTTTTCGGATTTTATTGGAACAGTTTGTAAATTCAATTTTATCTCTTTATTCTCATTTAAAACTTCCTTCCTATAGTTTAAATGACTTCTTGCTGTAAAATAGGCAAGAGAACGTTATTTCGGGGTTTTACAGAATTATATTCGCAATTTATATTTATAAGAAAAATTACAGGGTTTAGTTGTTGTTATTGTTATCGCGTTATGTGATTCTTTTAGGCCAGTAAAAGTTTAAGCATTAATTTAAAACATTTTGCTCTGAAATTAAGCAAGATTAAATTCAAAACAGAAAAAGTGTTACCATAAGTACAAGTAGTAATAAGTCGCCATTAGAAGTCAATTTTTTTCGACATTTGGCTTAAAAATGTTCAACTAAAATTATTGCAGCTTTTTGTCAAGTGAAGCAACCGTATCTAAATTCAGTTTAAATATAGTTTTGTGTTAATTGAATAAATGTAAGTACTACTCATTTTGCAAAAATGCTAACAAACTATTCGACATGCTCATGATTTAAAACAATAATTAAAATAATTTTTTTTAAAGAAAGGAAAATATTTTGTACATCGAGATAATTAGTGCTTGAAAATTAAAGATAACTTATCTAAATGCCTTTATAAATCAATATAAAATGTAATAGCATGATATGTTGAGAAATAAAAGAAAACGTCAATAAATTACTGTTTCAGTTAATTAAATGGATTACTTATCATGTTTATATAAATTTATATATGTATATAAATTTAAATACGCACATATTTCAAAATTGTCTCAAATGAGAAATGTTAGTCTTTCCCAGATCTACAGGAGCAAATTCCAATCAATCTATTAGTAGAAAGATATTTTGCATAAATACAGCTGAAATTCGATGTGTCTATTAAGAAAATATTTGAAATTTCTCTAAACAATGTTATTAAGTCTAAAACTAGTAAAAGTTACATCATGTTCCTTCACATTATCTTTACGTAAATTAGTTTTAAAACAAATGTCTTGAAGTGTCACATTTGTCTTTCTGCATTGAGAAGTTTATGTATTCAGCAACTTGAAATATATTTAAATACTCAAACGTAGACATCTAGCGACGTTGGGCTATTCGCAATTTTCTCTTCGCTAACCTCTGGAACTTTATAGTAATTTTAATTATTAAAAATTAAATTTTTTCCCAACGAAACTGAAACGTGAAGAAGTAAATTAGATGAAGATGGAAATGAAGTGAAGTGAGTCTCCGAAAAACTCCTCAATGAATAGCAGAAGCTTAAGAATGCATATCGATTTCATCGAATATTAAACCAAATATGAAAATTCTACGGTTATTTATGCTTGTTATGTCATTAAATGGCTCTGAGCTAACTTCTTTTATAAAAGAATTTTTTAAAGAACATAATTCTATTGTTTTTCCTCATGATAGGAAAAAGAAAGGAGCAACATTTTTGCTTCTCAAAACATCACAAGGGGTCTGAAAGAATGGAAAAATCTTTCAAGTTCAAAATTTTTCGTAATTGATCTTAACAAGAACTGGACGAATATAATTTTTTGTTGAACAAAAGTGTTCAGTAATGACACCAACGAGTTTCAAACGGTTGAACTGTTCGAAAGACTTAATGGATCTAACGTAAATTCACGATTAAAAAAAAAGCAAAAAGAAAAGCGTAATCATAATAAATTTTTAAAAACTATTCTTAGATTATGCAATTGCTATTCCCCCCCCCCGAAAAAAAAATAAATAAATTAGATCCGTTTAATAGCTCTCAAATAATAAAAGGAGCAAGCATTATAAAAATAATTTCTAGGTCAATTAAATAATATGATTTCCCCAAAAAGAACTTGCTTGATATAACATTAAGAACTTAATTGTTTGTAAGTTATTGTCCACGCCATAACGAAGCAGCACACAGAGTAGCGTGTCTTACGCGGAAAGTCTCATTTGAAGAAAAGAGATCATCAGATGGCAGTCAAAAGCTTTCACTTTAGAAAAGGATATTTTTCCTAATTTTTTTAACAATTAATTTAGACTGGGGAAGCTTGCCGATAAACAAAGGTTCGATTGATTCTAAAGTAAAAATTAAAGTAGTTTTGAACTTTGAAAGACCATCATTAAGAAAAATTCATCTTAAAAAAGAGAGAATATATATATATATATATATATATATATGAATCGTAGCACTCTGTTCAAATCAGATATTTTAACAGCGCGGTAGGAAAAATTCCAAATGTCTCCATTTCAACTGCTTGGAAAAGAAGTCAGTGACATATAAAATTGTTACATGCACTGAAGGATGAAAATATTATGATAAATATATCATACTTATGTGCATCTATAGAAAAATCTAAGAAAAATTTAATCATTTAAATTTTTTTTATTTTGTGATTATATTTCCTGCAATATTGTTAGTTGAATCACCAAATGGAATTGGATTAATAACATAGATTTACAACTAAAAAAACTACATAGGATTATTTACTTTTTTTTTTATAGATTTTAACTTATTAAAACTGGGAAAAGCACTAAGAAATGTCATGTTGTCAAGTTTTTAGATTCATTTAGCCTGAAATTTCTATTTACCTTAAAATCTAGTATTCTATTTCTTATTTTTAAAAAAATTCATTTTTAACATAACATTCAACATTAACTGTATTAATTATAATTGGATTCGACAATAAACGAAAAAAAATTAGAAGAGTAGTTGAGGGTTGAGATGGGAAAAGTGGGAGTAAAGTAGGTTTGGCATTAGGAGGAAAGTCAGATGATCATGTCCGAACAGGTTTAATTAGTTTATAGAAAATAGTTAGGAAATTTACTGGTTGGGTTGAGAAAGTTTCATCGCATTCTCTGGGCTACCAGAAATAAGTAAAAATAAACCTGCTGTCAGATTAGATTCTGTTTCAACAAGCTAAATAACTTCAATAACTCGCTTGCTATGTAAAGCACAATCAGTTTACATCCAGCATTCAAGCGTCACAGTGCTCGTGTTTTTATTCCTGGATTATAACTTCTACAGGCTGTGTTATTTCTTAGGACAACTTTTATTTGTGATCAATACTCGATGAAAAGTCAACAAAGAAACATAAGGGATTTTGTGAAAGAAGTTCATATTTCTTACTTCAAATTTGAACTTGGAGGTCAAAACAAAACATGGCTTCCTCATGAGGTGTGCAAAAGATACGAAGAAGATCATTTGTAGCTTAAGGACTAGCAAATAGTGATAAGCTTTAAATATGATCCCTGCTTTCTATGCATGTCGGACAGTAGATCCAGAAAACTGCATTGGACAAAAACTTTCTGGCTACATCGAGACGCCTTATACCCCGGCGGAAAAAAACGTCATCAATACGATCTTGGTCCCAACAAAGTGTTTTATTGCCACCTCTTCGTATTTAATTGGTACTCATGAAGTAATTTGTTATATCACTGCCAAAGATGGGGAATGTTTTAGATATCTGTGATCGAAGTTCCCGAAACTGTCTGGTGTCAAATTGAAACAGGCAGTTTTTACTAGCCCCGACATACGAAAACTTTTATTTAATCCCTTATTTTTGAAAAATATGGGAGAAAAGGAAAAAGAAGCGTAGGATTCTTTCATGAACGCGTTAATGCACAAGTTTTTGGGGTATACTAAAAACCTTGACAACAATTTCATGTCACAACGCATGTTGGTTGCGTATAAAGATCAAGGATGCAAGATGAGCCTAGTAGTTCATTTCCTACACTCCCATATTCACTATTTACTTGAAAACTTAGGAGACTGCAGTGAAGAGAAGTGTAAAATAATTCACCAGGATGTCCATGAAATTGAGAGACGCTTCTAAGGAAAATATGACGTCAATATGCAAGCTGATTACTGTTGGGTACTTGAGCGAAAAACCAAAGTTAGAAAGCGAAAGCGAGTTCGGAGAAGAATCTAAGAGAAGAGAAACTGTTTTACCAGAAATAGAAGTAAACATAAAATTGTGAGTTTATATCACAAAAAACTATTTGATTAATTATGAAAATTAATATGTTTAGTTCATTGTAATAAAATAGTGATTTTTTTTTTAATTACGGTATGTTTTCTCATTTCAAATCTCTCATATTTTGCAAAAAAAGAAGAAGAATGTACGTTATGGAAGGAAATGAATGCATTTTTTTTTATTCAGAGCACTTTAAAATATAATTAAGCAAAAATATCACATGTAATAGTTTTTTTTCAGACCTGTGTAATATATCTAAATTCTTTTAGTTTTAATGAAAGGTTTTTGGAGGAAAAATGCAGCCGTATTAAATATTATGCTAAAAAGCTTTTTTTTAAGTGATTTTTCGGTAGGTAAAGCTCATTACAGTATTTGATTTAATTTTTGTACTGAAATTTAAGTTATTGTAATTTCATTTTGTTTTTGAAATCATCAAATTAGGCTCTTTTCTTATACAATATACAACAATAATAGGATCTTTAATTCCCATACATAGTTACGCAATAAAAGTTTTATTCATTTTACAATCCTTTATACCTTTTTTTATGATAAAATCGTAGAAAATTCATTATATACATTTATTATATATTTGTGCAAGCTGTATTACTTTAGTTTTGAACATTTTATTCCGACGCATTTGTTCACCTGCTTCGTCCATATATTAGGGTCTAAATCTCAAGTTAAACATTTTACAAATAAATATCTGTAATGTAGACAAATTAATTTGAATTATTAGTAACACTTTAACATCTATGTTCAGAAGCATTACTATCTCCGAAATAAGCATTTATGTCTTAACTACTTAGAGCTAACTATTCTGAATGAATTTAATTTTACAAGTAACGCAATTTATATGTAAGTTTTCATTTACAGTATTTGTTTTTTCTATAAATATTTACAATTTTCATCACATTTTAAACGATTTTAAGTTAAAATTTGGGTAAACTGTGCACATCTCTGTACATACATAATTACTTTATTTTCATATTTAGTCCCACTATCTTAGGAGATATTGTATAACTGCTAAAGATAAAAAAAAAAATCAGAACAATATTAGATATAATGTTTTTTTCTATTTCTCCACTTAGAATTTTTAATTTACGACACAATAGTTTGGCATGTTCCGACACAAGATTTTAAAAGCAAAAACTTTAATACCAAAACTACATAACGTGACACTATCCCATATATATATATATATCTTTATTGATTTCTTCATTATACAATAACATTTTGCAAGCGTTTCGCTTAGCACTTGCATCGAATCTACATCATTTTTCCTTTTTACTTGCTCAAAATTTTATTTCATAGTTCAGGAAGTCCTTTCCTGAAAGAAAAAGAAATTAAATTAATTATGCTTTGATAATTCTGTATCAAATTAAATCAAATCTAAGGTACTATTCAAAAAATTTCATTCCGTATATACAAGCTACAAAGTTTTCATCATTTCATAAGATCTAACTACTTTGCTAAAGTTTCAAAACAAACAAAAAAAAAAGTAATATTGTAAATTTTTATCCATTTCTAATCATATTCGAACAGAGATGTAGCTTATGAAGCAAAGTTGATTGTTTATTAGCATAGCAGTTAGAAACAACACAATGGCTATTGACGGCGAATCTTTTAATTTTGAGCCACAATGTCAACAGAGCTCAAGCCCACGAGTCGACGGAAACAATGACCACTAAACTACCGCGGCCACCTAATTAAGTTAGAAAATTGGAACTTAATTTTAACGATAAAATGTAATGAAGATCACTGTCAAAGCTAAAATTGCCTTTCTGAATTACTAATGTTTCAATTGTAATTATTAGCTAAGTAATATTATTTCTTGATGGTTCTTACTTTCGTTTTATTTCAAATACTTTCATTTTAAAATTAAAATAGAAATAAAGAAAGACAGAATAAAATATTATAAAATTAAAATGATTTAATCTACAAAATTATAGAAATCGGATTAATTCAAAATCTTAAGGACTTTGAAGACTGTACCTCTGTCTTAGAACTATTAATGGTCACATTACATTTTGCAATCAAAGGTAATTTCAGGCGTTTATAACCGTAAAGTGTTTCCTAATTAGGAGATTTTCAGGTTCTTAGAGTTAATCCTCACAATCCCTCTGTCCCCCTATTAGCGAGGAATGGGCACTGAACTTCTCCATGAGTGCCTAGAACTGTCGATAGCAGTGAGCTTTTGTAATAATTGCGTGAGTGAGTGTTTGTTTATTAAAGTAGCATTAAGAAGCAACACGGTGGCTATTTATAATAATTGCATATGGTACGAATTAAAATTCAGTTTTGGGTATGAACACCTACCAAATAATTTCTAAGCAGATATATATGTTAACTACAATTAACTGCTTTGTTTTATGAACAATATTTCTTACGTATAACAATTGTCTTTATTTTAGGCTTGTCTTTACCTAACGTAAAGGAACAGGACATTAATTTAGCTCATTTTTTTTCAGCTTTAAAAACATCGCAATGTTGTTTCATTTTGCTTTCATTATCATATAAAGATCAGCATATTTTAGTATACTATTTATTTATGTTTTCAATCAAATATTTTTTTAAAGAAATATGTTCCGCACCTATCTCCACTATTATCATGCTTAATTGATACATGACTTTACCTATTAACGTAAAAAATTGTATATTTATGAAAAATTGCAAGTTTTTAAAGATATAATAAATTTAAATCGTATTATAAGCACCAAGTGAAATTATTTTAATATCGAGTTTTTTTTCTTTCTTTTTTTCCTGAAAATGCATTCTAAACTGGGGTTCTGCTCGTGACTTAAAGCGAAGACAATCTTGAACTAACAATTAAACTTTTTTTTGAATGAACATCTTAATAGAAAATCAGCAGGAGTTTTTAAATTTTTCTATAAACATTTTCACAATTTCCTTCAAAAAAGATTTTTTTCGATTTACATTTAAAAAATTGTTATCCCAGTTGCAATTCTCCTTGTCTTAAAAACGATTTACAAGTAAAATAATAAACAGATTTTATAAATATTTCTTATACTTTTCTGTCTAATCTTTTTCTTGATAGGATTTATTGAAGAAAAATTTTACAACTTTATCATAAAAGTGTAATTAAAAAATTGAGATCTATATTTTTTAATCATTTTTAAAATCGAAGAATGTTATTACTTTCCTTTCGTTGAAATCATATTTAAAAATTTTAAGGTTGATACGAGGGTGCTTCGTAAAGTTTTTTTTAATTATTACTAAGAAATAACTGAGATATACCTAGATAAAATTTATTCCACATACGGATTTATCCTTACATATATTATGTAGTAAAATACAGCTGTCAATGTTGATTATTTAGTTTCAGGAAGCCGTAAGTTGAAGTAGACCTCAAAATGGAAAAAAAACGACTCATCCTCCTGAGTTCTACGATGACGACCTTTGAAAGATCAAGAAACGCTGGGAGAAGTGTATAAATCTGGTTTTTAACTATGTAGATAAGAATTAAAATTTATAAATAAAAATTAAGTTTCCGGGGCATGATAATTTTTCAATAATAATTAAAAAGTTATCATGCCCTGGAATGATAATTAAAGCTTTACGATATTGCGGGTAACTTCAATATACAGCTTCCTGAAACCAAACAAATAAGAATTAATATCCGTAATTTACAACATTATGTACATAAGGATCAGTTGATTTGCAGAATAAGTTTTATCCAAAAATATAGGTTTTCTTAGTAATAATTAAGACTTTACTTTACCCTTCGTATTTGTATGTATGTATATATATGTGTGTGTTTGTGTGTGTGTCTGTGTGTGTTATCAGATTCTTAGTAAAAAAGAGAATTTACTTGACTTATGCAAAAGTACAAAATTAAGTCTTAAAAAACTGTTAACAAATTGGAGAGAAAACCAAAGAAGGAAAGAAACAGAATTGTAACTTTTATTAATTCTGAATCTGGCTTATGACAGGCAAGTTTTAACTCGTGCAGGTTTAAACTCATTTATAGGCTCAAAATTTTCCTAAAGGAAAATATTAAAGAATAAAATGGAACCTCCATGAAGTATTTCAAAAAATATGACCAAATCAAGGAGATCAAGAAGTATTCATAGAAAAATGTATAGAAAAAGAAAGACCCATACATGAAACAAAACATAAAAACAAAGAACTATCCCATATTAAATCAATAAGATTGAAAAAAATTCAAAACTTACAAATACAATAACCAAACAACAAATTTTTTTAGTGCCAACCTACAAATATTTTCCGCGATTAATACCAAATGAAATATTACCATCAATCAGAGAATAATGATACTATTTCCAAAAAATAAATTTTAAAGGTCAAGAACTAGCAATAAAATTAAAACAAAATAAAAAGAGAAACATATTTAATAACATAATTATAAAATAAAAAACATATTTAAAAATAATTAAATTAAAACTTATAACCAAGTTTTTTAACACTAACCAACAAGTTTTTTTGCCACCAATAAAATCAAATAAAGCATTATCAGCTATCGGATAAAAATAATACTTTTGCAAAAAAGAAAATTTGAAAAAGTATTAAAAGAGAATAAAATAACTCAAAAAAGAAACATATTTAAAAAAATTAAAAAAAATGATAGTTAAATTAAAAACTTTTTTTTAACAGAGAAAGAAAAACTAAAAATTATAATTATTATATTTTAAATTTCTCTTAATGAAATTAATAGGAAAATTAGCATCCAAACATATTTTCTTAAACTTATCCATATTATTGTAAATCACCTATATTTTTGATATGATTCTAAAATTCTTTCAATTTTGGTTATAGTGAAATAGTTCCGAATATATTCATATTTAATGAATTCTTGAATAAAGAAAATTTATATATTTTGAATAAGAACGTGCTCTTTTACCAAATATACTGCTCAATATCTTAGTATTTTCTAATTTTAATAAATCTCTAGACATTCAACCTCATTTATATTTATATATTAGTTTGCAATAAATTTAAATATTCAGGATTTAAAAAAAGGTTCAACTTTATTGTTATTAATTTGAAAATAATAATAATAATAATACCGTCAATATTTCTAAACTTTCTAAAATTACTTTCATTATAAAAATTATCCTCATAATAATGTAGATAGATATTAGCTAAGCAATTGCTTGTAGGACCAGCTTGTGGTGTACCTTTTGTCTGCTCATATATTTTATTGTTAAAGACTATATAATTTTCTTTTAATACTAACTTAACTAAGTAATCAGATTTATCATAAACAATATACTTATTAAAGTTAAATTTCCTCTCTGTTAGCCCATTAATAAGATCATCTATATCAATAAAATTTTAAAAAAAAACTTTAAAATCATAGCTATAAATATCAAAAATCTGTTTATTATATTACTATATTTGATTACATCAGCACTATTTTTTTAATAAGGGCTATACTCTCCAACTTATCTGCAATATTTTGTATATTTTTTTTGTAAATTTTTAACAGCAAGAGTAATATAAGTATTTGAATCATTAGTTACAGTTCTAAATTTTATAGGGTGTTTTTAAAACAGTAGTGTACTCGTAAAGTCATCAAAAAAATTATATAACTTTCGCAATTCTCATCATAGCTTTATAAAATTTGTATCAATCTCGAACGGCTCAAAGGGAAATTAAAGTAAATTAGTTAATAAATGAATAAGTTAGCTTAATTAATGCAACTTATTAACTTATAAAAATAATGTTTTAAGAATGGATGTCAGTATTTCAAATATTTGACAATACGAAAAATTCTACTCAACACTTTTTAAAACTTTTTTACACTAAACCAAAGTTAATTACTTTTCCATCCTAAAAATATAAAGAAATTAGGGGGGAGGAGGAAATGATATTCTTATTAAAAATAGAAATCATTAAGTACAGAATCGAAAAAAAAAAAAAAAAAAAGAGTGCAGCATCCGAATTTTTTAGATACTTTCGTTTCTCATGTTATAAAAACTCTTAATTCAAATTTTTACTCAATATTCTCGAATAATTTAGGAAATATTCAAAAAAAGATTTGATTCTCAATTTTTTATTTATTTATATTGAGTTAAGGAGTCGTACACTCGTTTATAATGCGAAAACAGAAAAAAAAAAAAAATGTAATAAAGTCTTTTGCATGGAAATAAACTAGCATTTGACTTTCTGGCGGTTTCCCCCTTCCCGAATATCTCTGAAACTATTAATCTAAATTTAAATTATATTTTTAATGTGTAGGCAAACTAAATCATTCTCTATTTTTTAAAAATTGGATTCAGTAAAGAGATTATTACTTTTAGAAACATTCGCGAAATTTCCCTTAACTAACATCTTGGGTTTCCTTCTGACTTTGCATTTAAGTTTCCATCTCCTATCCAACCAAATGAAAAGTGATTATGCAAGTTACATAAACTTTCGAAATAGCAGATGTATATAATCAAGTAGTACAAAAGCGACAAAGAATTAAAAGTGAGGATAGAAAGGTTGCGGTAATAGAAAGAACGCAGTTTGAGGAAGATGGCGATAGTAGAACGGTAGAAAAAGTATTAAGTTTTAGAATAGTGCGCGGGAGTTACTTGCATGTCTGTGTAATCAAAGAGGATTATGACCCAACGTTGCCTGGTCGAAGTTTCTTCAGTGTGAATTAGCTCGCATTGTATCTCGATAATAGTAATATTTGATATTTTAACGAAATTATTATTATCCGTTTGAGGGATAGTGAAGTAGTAGAGAAAAAAAAGTTGGGAACCACTGTTTTAAACCATATACCAGGAGCGTTTAGGTAAAGATTACCATAGAGAGAATTGATAGGGATAAGATTTTAAATATCCACAACTTGAATAAAAAGAATTTGATTATCTTCTGTATTCCTTTTCATTTCACTGTTAATTTAACTGTAACTATATTATTAGACTTATAACAGAAAAGAATCAAATAATAATCAGCGGTCGTTACAAATTTACATAAGTCACGGTTCATTTACTAGCAGAGGTTCTCAAATCAAGTAATGTTATAAGATTGACACAAAGAAGTAAGTTGGTGGGAAATATGCAAGAAAACCACGTTATAGGATACTACATAAGATCTGTAGGCTTGGCTTTGTCATTTTAAGGAACTTGGCTAAAAATGTATCTATGATAAATGGATGTTATTTTCCTTTACTTTACATATGTACAGTTCTCCCAAAAAAGTTGAGCAACCCTTATAACTTCTGCAATTATCATAGCAGGATAAAAGTACATCCATAATGGCTCGAAAAGAACTAAATAACGATGGGAAGGGATTGAATAATAAGCTTTGTGGAATAACTCTATTACCTGGCTCGTCTGTTATCTTAAATATTAGACTAATAACAAATCTAAAGTTCAACTTAATTCCTAGCTCAAATAAAGTAATTAAAATGGTTGCACAAATACAGTTCAAGAATATAGTCAGCTACTTTTCAAAGCCTTATTTATTGTTTCTCTATAAAAGGGAATATTCTGCGAATCCTGTCTAAAATCCAAAAGACATTGGCTAACCCCTTGTATAGTCAGTCGTTAGTAACAGGTAGGAAATCAATAAAATCGGTCGAACACTTATATTCCATGTTGCAAAATACTTCATAACAAAAAACAAAAACAAAATCATAACAGATCTAAATATAAATATTAATAAAAACTAAAATGATAGCTACATGAAAATGATTCACAAAATTAACTCAACAAACCAACTGGTTTGAAAATCTTCAGACTGCACTACCTACCAGACTGAACAATCAGACAGGACCTCCACCTCACCACCACACTTGCTGACCGCATCGATACTCTTAATTTAATAGCTTATCTCCTTATTGAAATAAATTAAATAAACTGAAACGGAGATCACCGTTTCTTTCATGACCCACAAAATCTGATGAAAATCTTTATTCGTCGAAGCATCTAACTTACTCAGCGCTATCTCAATTTTTCATTTTTGTAGAAGTTTTTCATGCTACTGCATTTAAAATTCACTCTTAAACATTTCAAAACTTGTAAGCACTTAGTTTTTTATTTTGTCAGTTACTGATTGCTTAACTTTAATGTATCTCCCCCATTTTAATTGGTTTTAATTCACTCCTGGGCAAGCGTTAAACCAAAGTTCAATCTCAAAAAAAAAAAAAAAAAAAAGAAAAGAAAAAAAATCGATTCAGATAACGGAGAAAAGCCGGAGAGAATTAAGAACCCATAGAAGCATCATATTTTCCGCATACCAACTGGTTCTTAGTTAAACATACTTTGAATCTCAAGGGGGGGGGGTGCTCTTAATGGGGTATTTGTGGCTGTCTGAAGGAACAAAGAAACTCTAAGTTTGGCTCAATATCTGACAGTTTTAGTCTCAGATCAAGTTCTACATTTTCATCTGTTTCTGTATTTATCTTTAAGATAAGTACATGTTAAAAATCCCTTTTCACATACATGTGTTGTGCAAAAGGATAATAAAACTTTAAAGGCGTTTTTCGACAAAACAATATTTTCATTTGTACACTGAGCCAAAAATCAATGAAAGACTGATCTTTAGTTTTAATAGTTTTTAAAGAACTGTCACAAGGTAACTCAATGAATTTTTTTTTCCAGTGAAAAGTTAGGGACTGTCTCTAAGCTTCATCTCCTTGAAAATGATTATATAATCATTCTTTTGATAGGCATATATTGCCTTTTTCAAGAAAATAGTCTGTTGAAATTATTTAAAAGGTGTTTCAGATATTCACAAATATTCCTTTTAATTTTTTCAATAAGTTTAATTAAATTTTCCGATAATTAATTAATGCTGCTAAGAGAGCCAAAACATTGGTACTCATCAGCAGCAGACATTGGATAAAAAAGTTGATTTTTTAACATAGTTTCAATTTTATCATGATCACTGAAACTGGTGACATCTGCGCTTCATAATAACAGATTTAAATAATGTAATTTACAAAAGATGTCAGATAAGTATACAAACATTTTCAGCCAAAGGATATCGATTACATAAGAGGACAAATGAAATAAGTGATCAATAAAAGATACTTGAACTTTTTAGACTTCAATTCAAATAAGCATGTCAAAACTTTGCCATGGGAAAGATATCTACTTTTGTGTGAAGTGGTAAAGACACATCAAGCAAAGTCCTCACAAAGTGCAAAGAATATATGATAATATGAAGCAAGCGATTTTATAAAATTTACAATATTTACAGCATCATTAAAAGTAGATAACTCTGAAGGAATAAATTAAACTCGTATGAATGTGTATGAATACAGCAATGTATTTATTCAACTTCCTCATTGATCTTGTTTACTCGCGCCACAAATTCAGAATGTATTTTTGTCATTGATTTTGCATCATCTGACCATACACCCACACAATAAGACCAATTTCTTGCATTTCTTTCAAAATAATCTTTGTTCATATAGAAAATAGTTTCTCTGGTTGTCTAGATTTCCAAAAGTTTTGCAAACAGTACAACTTCTTGAATGGAATTTCTAAAAATGTATCTTATGTAAACAAGCAGTACTGCAGCATTTGGTACAATGGTCGATTCGTCAAGATAGATCGCAAAATAGTTCAATTTTATTCTCTTCAAAAGTTCACTCCCCACATCATTTGCAAAACCATTAATTCTATGCGTCACTGTACTGTTAGGATTGATAAAAGAATCAGGTAAAGTTTCTTTGCTGCCTTTTCTTTAAGCACACGAGTACACTCTGTAATATCTTTTGCATATGGTCCAATTCAATTTTTTGCCATTGTATGTGCCTGTCAGATCTTTTGTAATTCTCTAACGTACTCGAAATGATGCAGCAAAAAGGTCATTTTACTATCTTCGTTTAAAGTTGACAGGAAAGAACAGATACTCATCTTTCTATTATCTGCTCATTTTCTTTTAAAATACTCAATATGTTTTTCCTTGTATGCCATATAATTAATTTCAAGGTGTCTATAATGAAGTGATGGTTTTTAACTGCTGTTGGCAAGAGCTTCGTTGCAGATTACTCCATGCGGCTTAGGTTCTAACTCTTTCCCAGTAAAATAAAAACACATTTGTAAATAGTCGCTATCATATTTTCGCTTTTTCCTTTTCTTCTCACCATGTTCACCAATTGTTTCTATGTTTTTAGTCAGGTGAGATGGTAACTCACTACAGCTTTCAGCATCATTAACCCATGCTGTTTTTGTGTCAGAGGCAAAAGTTGAAGAATGAACAAATAACTGCATTCCAACCAATTTAACAGACTCGAATAAACGACCCTTTTTAACCTTCAATCCGTAAAATTATAGTATTAAATTATTAAAAGATATTTACACGAGAAGAACTTCGCTTAATAAATTACCGTATCATATTACTAATCGCAAACTAAATCAGACGAGGTTTACAAATGTCTGTACGAACGCCTGTTGACATGCTTATTCAGTTGAGAAAAATGTCTTCCTCAGGAAACTGATCTTGTTTTCTGCTTTACAATCCAATCAGACCCAGACGTCACTTGTGAGGTAAACAGTCAAAGTCGTGAAAAATCACTCTAACAAACCCTCCCCCCCCCCTTTCTGAATTTCTTTTTTAGCAGTTTAAACCACATTGGTGCTAATGGTGCGATTACGTTTTTCTTAACAATACTATTATTTATTTAAGTTTTTTGTTTTATAATTTCGATCAAACAATACAGTAAATATATGTATGTAAATTTATTATTTCATCATTTATTTTTACATTAGGGGTTTAAAATTACACCATCTCAATATTATTTTTGCAAACCCTTTTTATACATCTCAGGAACCCCCAGAGTCTCGCGAACCACCGGTTGGGAAATACTGCAAAGTTTAGAAAGTACCAGTTCATTTAATTTGTTTCTTCCCAACTTACTCGGGAGCGAGTGAGTAAACAAACTGGAATTAAAGATTCGAACCCGTAAACTTTCTCCTATTTCAACTAGAATCTCTCTGACTGCTTCTTAAATAACAAAAGACATGGTATTCATTTCTCATCTTCCCTAGTTCAAGCACCAACTTACTAATTTCCAGTTCTTTAACTCCCTGCTACTAATTTCATTGCAACTTATAAATATACTTTATTCAATCTATCCACTACACTTCATAATTTCAATCTAATCAGGAAAGTCCCATTTCATTTTATTGGACGAGATTTCATTTTAAACAATTCAAATGAGAAAGACCACAGGTTTAGTTAAAGGGAAAATCACGATATAGCCCACCTTTACAAACTAAATTAGAAATATTGTCGTGAATAAGACATGTGATAACATTAATAAGATGCGAAGAGTTTAATAAGCGTAGTAGATGAGTTGTAATAGAGAGTGAGGGATTGGAAGATTAGATCTTAGATGACAAATGTGTGCTCACGCTGATAATATAAAACAGATTAGATGATTCGATGATAATGTGGAGAAATCTGTGAACGAACGTATTGTAGAATTGTGATGTAATCCTATTACCTATCTCGTCTGTCATCTTAAATGTTACTCAAATCACAAATCTAAATTTCAACTTAAGTTCAAGCACAGATAAAGAAATCAAGAAAATCAATTGTTTTTCATAATAGGGTTTATTAATTCTCTAATAAGAGGAATACTCTAAACCATTGTATCAAGTCCCTTGCACGATAACTAACAACTTCTATAATATATCAAAGAATGTGCTTGCCGGAATAAAATGTGAGTAACTTCTCCAAATAGTAAATCAATCAGACAGTGCGAGTGCGTTAGGTCCAAGTCTCAACAAATCACGTAGACACACAAGAAAATCTCCACGTATTTCACACTAACACTCTTCCTATCACAGTCCTTTATCTTTCTCAATTTATTTCTCTGTCACTTTCATGTGACTTGATTAATCTATTCTCTCCACTTCTAAAGTTTACTTAATTTCCATAGCCACGTTTCATTTGATAGGAAAGAAATTGGAAGAACTTAAATATAAAGTAATAAAGAGAAATCCCAAATAGTTTCCCAAAAAACCCAGGCTATAGCATCTAGCTTACGATAAGTTGACTCGGATCTGGTTAAGATGTACTAGATAAGTAATAATTTATAATATTAATCTTTTGGCTCGGAAGCGTGTAAGGTCCTGTTCCCCATACATAATCGTATAGATATTGAATTTTAAATAGTCCAAAATTCGAATAAAGCCGATTTGATTTCCTTCGTTGTCTAACTATTTAATCATTGACTCAATTTGGTTTGCTAGTGATGGCACAGTTAAAGGACAGAAGAGGAACAGGGTTGTTACAATCCCTCAAAATGATATAAACATTCGAAATTAGCAGCATTTTCTGTGACAACATTTAAAAAAAAAATTTGAAAATTTTTAAATTGTATAGAAAAAATTAATTCCCAACATGTTACAAAATTTAAAAAAAAATTTTTATTATACATTTAAAGTTACAATAATGTAACTATAAATTACTTTATCTAACTGCTCATTAGTGAGTGTTTTATCAGTCATTTATGCAAATCCTTAATTTTCTGTAAAACTCAACATAAAAAAAAAAATGTAATGTCAGTTGATGAAAGAAATTTCGAGATAAAATCACTCAAAAAGGAAATTTTCTTTACGAAACATGCAAAACAGATAGATAAAAGTCTCACTATACAATATAATTTAAATAAGTTTAAGAAGTCCGGAACTGCCGAAAATTAGTATCATTCTGGTAAAACAATCAAAATTAATCAAAAGAGAGATTATTGGAGTTCATTTAGAAATGTAAGTTCGTGTAAATCCTTTTTTTAGTCCTTAGTTGATTACATCAGAGTTTCCCGGGAGCTATCAGAAAAGAAATACAATTTCGAATAATTCTTTAAAAGAAAGACAATTATTCCTCTAGAATAGATTGATGGAAATTAATTGTTGTAAATCTAAAAGGGAATACAGTTTTAAATTTACAAAATAATTTATTGAAGTGCTAAAATAGTTTTGAGGAAAATTTTTACGGCTGGAAGTGAACTAAATTTGTGGCTATCAGTTGGTCACAATTTAAGGTTGAGAAAGGTTGGTGGTGTAATAAAAAAGAAAAATGTAAAACACAATATTTGGAATATGATTGAGTCTAAGTGCTTGGCTGTATGATAACAAACTTACATTTGATGGAGTTTTGAAACAATCCATTTATTAGAATGCTTTAAAAAAACCTATTAAGAAACTTAATCTATCAAATTTGAAAGAAGTGAAATGATATTAATATTACCACACAAAGCAAAAGAGCCAGCGATCTCCGTGGCTCTGCTTGCAGAGTTTTGGATTGTAGTTCTGCCCGTCCGGGTTTTGAATCACCGCCACAGTATTTTCATCCAAAGAGACTGGATTTTTAATATAAAATATATCATTTATTGTTTGTATAAAGTCTGGATTATTCTAAATCTTTCATATTCAGATTGGGTGTTTCTCGAATATTCAGAGTGTGTATAAAGGCTGAGTTCCATGGGCAAGTTATCAGTCCAGTGATGTTACTCTGTTCTAGTAATAAATCTAATTGTTTACGCGAAAACGGTGTAGTTCTTTGTATCTGCATGATAAATATACTGAGCACATTTAGAATTATTTAAAAAGTGCTCTCTGTATCAAATAAACAAGATTGTAAGGGGGGGGGGGAAAAAAAATAAAAAGAAAAAATTAATATTGAAAATTAAATTTTTTTTTTTTTTTAATTTTATAAATTTAAAAAAAAAATGTCTTCAAGTATTTATTAATTAAAATGTGAGTCTCTGTGACGCTTCCTTAATGCAGTTAAATGAAGACTTGATTATTAATTCAGTTTATTAATATTCTTTTAGTTATGAATTTTTATACAGTATTACTCTCTCAAAGTCTACTTATCCTCAACGGGCGGCCACGGTAACCTAGTGGTCATGGATTCGTGGCCGTCGGTTTTCGTTCTGTCGCGGGTTCGATCCTTGGCAGCCAAAGACCCGCCGTGTAGCCGGGGCTGATGCACGTTAAATCTGTTCGGGGCCCAAAGTCCTCCCGTTGGCGTGGTGTGGAAGCTAGGAAAGGGGGTTTCCAACTCAGGTATCGTCTTCGTCACTTGACCGTGGTTCAAAATTACGAGGTCCGTCGCCAATAGCCCTCGTGTTGCTTCTAATGCGACGTTAATAAAAACTAAACTAAAACCAAACTGTTTTCAGCGGATATGAATCATAGTTTGAAATAATAATCGAAGTTCACTCTTACAAAATCATTCAGGTTAGAAAAATAAGTATCAATAACAGAGAGGTTTCGAGTGGTAAATTAAGTCCCTCATATATGGGTTAACTCCACAAAGGATATTTATTCAAAGTCTATCTCTCTCTCTGTTACCAATATTCATTTGTTACACAACACAATCTCTCTATATCATCCACCATCTATCGTCTACTAACTTTTATATTTAATTATAATTCGCTTACGTAAATATTTCCTCAAATCTAATCATTACACTTCTAAACTTCAATCTAATATGAAATCATTTTATTAGGCGAGGTTTTAATTTAAGCAATTCAAAAATAATAAAATCCCAAAGATTAATTATGGAAAAATCACGAATACCCAACGTTACAAGTCTTGTTCCAAATATTAAAACTGTCTCCTATATAGCAAAATTGAAATTCCAAGTAACATGTGTGGGAATACTTCTATCCATTGGATTTTTCCATTGCACACAAATTTGTATTTTATATTTTTATATGTATATGTTTGTTTTGGAAAGTACAAAGTACGATACATCTTTCATCAGAATATAAATTAGTCTGTAAAAATAAGAAAATCCTCATTATTAATTTAAATTGTTTTCAAGTCGTGTCGGCAAATCTCCCTCATTCGTATATATATCATAATGATATGAGAAATGCTTATTCCACTCAAAAAGAGTATTGATTAGAGGTAAAAAATTTTGAAAATCGTATAATATCACGACGCACGCTCAATTTTTATCATGAAAAATTTTTTCTTCAAAAATAGGTAGTATTAAGAACTTACGAATAAAAGCTACGAGGGAAAATGTAATGAATTGAACTAATGATTGAAACTTCCACATCACAGAATTTGTTTAGTATACATTCAATAGGCAATTCTTTATATAAAAGCAAGCTATATCTTAAATCCTGTCTGTCGAGCCTCAAATGAACTTTATTACAGAACTTCATTACCCTACATTCATGGTACAAATCACTCCAAGCTCAAAAGAAAGACTCAGAAAGTAGACTAATGAGTCTCGTTGAACTTGCATTTGTGAGATGTCTGAAAAGCAGTTCAGCACCTAACCGAACGAAAGGCGAAATTCTAGCTCTTCAAAGAGATGTGATTATATGAGTGAAATTAGTAGCAAGAAAGAAAGAAACAAATTAGATGCTTTTTTAGAATAGTTTTAAATTTATTACGGATACGAAATGATTTTCGAATAAATGAAGTAAATCTTTCACTTCTCCTCTTTTACCTTAAAAATAAAAATGAAACTGAAAAAAATGGGAAAGAAATATGATTGCATACTCTGTTTGCAAAGGGGAAATTCCTCATTAAATCCTCATTCAAGCTTATCTGATTCTTCTACGTTTAAGAAAAAAATATGAAGTCTGACTTTTAGGATAAAAGAGATGCTAAATTTAAAACGACAAAATCATGGCCGAAAATAAATGTGAATATTGTATTAATTTATCTTATGTCGCTACAGTTACCATTTATTGGTACAAAAAAAGTCAGTTTTTCTGAATGACATCGTGATTCTAAGAAGATACATATCTTTTTTCAATAGAAAATATAAGGATCTTTTCAAAGGAAGGTATCAGTATATTTTCAAAAACCAATTTCTTAGATGACGGTCTGATCAGAATAAATCAAAACTTCCCCCTCGGTTCACAAGTTTTCAGATGTTTCTGATACTTTTGTCTCAAATGTCTTTTCATTTTAACTCCATTACTACTTATTGCTTGAAGCTAATGTGATAGATGTTCTTCTCTATAATATAAATTTATCTACATTTTGAAAATCTTTTGAAGAATTTTCTATTTGCTACATTATATATATTACAATTTTTTGGGTACTTACGAGAGCTTTTAGTATGACTAAAGCTCCATAATTTATGCGTTGTTTAACATTGACGAATTACTGAGATCTCACTCTCTCCCACACGGTTTAATATCTTCGAGTATCAAAAAAATGTCGATTTATTTTCGGATCAATCGTTACAAACTAGCACACAGGTACCTCTTCTAGCTTTAATGCAGACTTTTGTTTTAAAGTTGTTTTCCTATAGGGTGTCATTTTTTTTTTTTTTTTTTTCATGTAGCTATTGTCCATATGAAGTGAAATGTGTTGAAAGGGCCTTTTTCTGGGTTTTCTGATTTCAAATTCATTCCCCAATTCTTGTATTTTGTTAAGTTATTTCAATAATTCAGAGCTATCTTCCTCCCCCCCCCCGTCTGAATAGCCTTTCCATATTTTCTTATTGTATTAGACACCAAGAACGTATTATTTTAGTCAATGACAAAATGGTCACCCGAACACTTAAATTTTTTTTTCTGAATATCTTTTTTAATCAAAATAAAAAAAAAAAAAAAATGAATGAATGAATGAGAAGTGAATGAGTATGGGATTGTTTATTAACGGCTCACTTAGAAACAACACGGGGGCTATTGGCAACGGACCTCGTAATTTTGAACCTCGGTCAAGTGACGGGGACGATACCTGAGTTGGCACCTTCCACATCACATCAATGGGAGGATATGAGACCTCGACAGATTTACTGTGCAGATTTAACGTGCACGGCTCATCTTTAGCGGTATCAGTGCTCGAACCCTCGACTCGACTAAAACAACGCCGGCCGCGAGTCCACAACAATGACCAGTAGGGTATCGCGGCTACGAGATTGAAAGTGAGGGAATGAACGAAGAAAGGAAGGAGTGAGTGAGTGAATTAATGAGTGATGGAGTGAATCACTTACTAACTGAGGGAATGAATAAGTGAGTGAGTGAAGGAATTAATGACTTTGTGGATGAATGAAAAAGTGAGAGGGTTAATAAATGAATGAGTGACTGAATGGACTGTTTCAAAACTCCCTCAAGAGGATGTTAAGTTTGAGTTGACGAAAGGAAACTATATTTCAACATGAATACCATAAGAGGCCAAATTCCTCAAATCATTTTCAATTTAAAGATCACTCCCCGGGTGTGAGATCGGTGTCCTACACTAAGTTACCTTATTTTATTCAACAACATACAGGATGTTCTAAAATTCATGGGTAAAAATTTAAGGGGTGATAGAAAACATCTAAACAAGCAGTTTTCACCCCTCAATGCATAGGCGGAAAGCAAGTGGTGAACCGCTAGATGACGTTGTAATGGAAAGTATACAACGCGAGTTTTCTAACACACAATCATTTCTACCGTAGATTTCAGGAGGCATGGTGACGTACAGTAATCAGGAAAAGCCCATACCTCCTGAAGTGTATGGTAGAAATGACGATGTGTAAGAAAACTTGCTCTGAATGCTTTCCATTACAGCGCCGCCAAGCGGTTCACCACTTGCTCTCCGCCAATGAATGGTATGATGAAAATAATTTGTTAACATGTTTCCTATCACCCCTTAAATTTTTGCCCATGAATTTCGAAACACCCTGTGTTATACACAGAAGAACTAGAAGTCAAGGAATACCTCCCAATATCGTGTGAAGCTCCCTTTTTCCCGGCTCTTTACACTATGGATTGAAGAATACTGAATTCCCTAACAACGTACGAAATGGAATACCTTATGCGTCTAGCTGGAACTAGATTTTGGCGTTCAAAGTCTATTAATTCCTTCAAAATGCTATAATCATTCCTGAAGAGAATGTCACTCTCGGGGTTCAAGAAAAACTTTTATTCTATGGTTCTGCCAACTCAGTTCACCTGACCACGCACTTCCCTTACGAGTTAAAGAAATAGAATGAGAGACCAACATTTATGTATACAAGATGTGGCTATTAAATAACGAGACTAAAGGTGTAAAATATCTTATTTTGATTTCATAAAATATTTATATATTATTACTTTCAATATGCAACACTCCTCTCTCCGTATCACGCTACATGCGCCTCTTCCATTGTTCAAAACAGTGCTAGAAATATCCTTCTGTCAGCTCCTTCAGAACACATTCCGCTTTCTCTTTCATAGCTTCAACAGACTCAAATCTTGTTCCTTTTAATCCAGACTTTAACTTAGGAAACAGAAGTCGCATGGCTCAAAATCCGACGAATAAGGCAGAGTTTGTAGACATTTTTTGTACTGTGCTATTTAGCATTTGTATTGTACCTCATAATACGTGGCCTGTTATACATCTTATTTCTGCAAAGAAATTCGACTGCCAATTTTTTATTCCTGTCTCGTACATTTCCTGCTCGGTAAACATATTTATTTTTGTACTCTTCAATTATGTAATATCTTATGTTATTTGTTCCAACATGTACTGCGAAATCGAACCCTTTCTTGATGATAATTTTTTTTTTTTTTTTGCCAATAAATATGGAGTGCGGAGGTAATAATCTCTAGGAGGCCAGTTTGTAGCTCTACACCCTTTTGATGAGCTCGGTCTCCTTTGAAATTCCGTCAATAGCCTTCGTGTCGCTTCTAAGTGCGTTTTGAGGGGAATTTCTTATTCAATATCCATAAATAGAATAAGAAATATAATTCAAACGCAATGTAAGGATCCATATTTTCATCTATATTACATTAAATAACTGTTTTTTTTTTCCTTCCCAATAAATCAATTTGAAAACAAGAGCTGTTGGGTCTAAAAAGTTTTGAACTCTATTATCGACGCATTTTGTATTGATTCGAATTTAAAAAAAAAAAAAAAAGAGATCAGGTGGGCAAAAATAGAGGTATTTTAATTGCAGTCAAATCTGCTGCGGAAGATGACATTTTTTTCTCACTCTTTGTAACAAGCTTAACCTTCTGAATACAAAACGTTAAGAAGATCCATAGAAACACCAGCATTTATGTATGAGATGAATAGTCTCTTTTGTGTAAATTTAATCAGTGAGGTATTTTAAAGCTGAAATATGTTATTTTGAATATTGATTGAAGAGGAAATACTTCGTTTTTCTTTTAATGCATGTTAAATTTTCTCTGAAAGGAACAAAAGGTTAACTAATCTTCATAAACACTCCAAGACGTCTAAAAAATGCTTCTTTAAGTGATGCATAGTGTTCGTGCTCGTAATTATGAAGATACTTACCCAGAACTGTGTGTGTGGATTAATTAGGAAGAAAAAAAACTGCTTACATGACAGCTAGTTTGATTGCATATCTCAAAGGGAAGGATATTGATTGATTGAAAGGTTATTAACGTCGCTCTCAAAAACAACACAAGGATTATCGGTAGAATGCGTAAGAGGACGAAATCACTCAAAAGAGTAAGCCACTCGGATAGGCCCTACATCGACCTTCTGGGAAACATTCAACCCCGTGCTCAGCATTTATAGGCAAAGAAAAACTTTCAACAGTAAAGGGTAAGATATAACACACAGCACATGTTTGAACATACTACAAAAGATATTACATAATTACAAAATTTAAAGATGAATAAAAGTTTACATTGGATTTTCAGAGTAGGAAATGGACGTGACAGGAATAAAAAAAATTCAGTAGCATTTCCTGGCTGAAATAAGACGTATAACATTAAACGTATAATTGGCTAAATGGCACAATACAAAATGCGCTTACAAACTTGTGAACTGAAAAGGAAGTATTAGACAAAAATATATACATATATACAAGGGAAACAATTACAAGCACACAATAAGGAAAATTTAAATATTCAGAAATGTAATCCAAAGTTGAAACAATTATGAAATTTTGTGAGCAAATTTCTAAGCAGTAAAAATGCAGAATTTGAGCTTGAAATGCAAACTAGCATTTTAACACACAGACTTCAGCCAAATAGGCTTTTTTTTTAATAATAGGACAATTTAAATGAAAACTTTCGGTAAAAAGGAAAGAGAGAGGAAGAGAAAGAAAACGTAGTGGTCAGCATCTCCAACAGACCCGCAGGAACTTAAATCTGTATTTTTCATATGAAAATGATTTAAATAACAAACGAGGATTATTGGTGACGGACACTCTAATTTTGAATCATGGCCAAGTGATGGGGATGACACTTTAGGTGGCACCTCACTTTCCAAAATTCCTCACCCCGCCAACGCGCAGGCTTTGAGCTTTAACAGATTAAACTTGAATCAGCCCCGCTACATATCGGTTCTTTCGTGGCACCAGGATTCAAACTTACAACCCGACTGAAACAACGTTGGCCACGGGCTCGTGACCATTACTATTGATCCAGTAACGGTTTGGTATTCGGTAAGTTATAAATCTGGAGCTCGTTCCCATCGAAAGATGTCGTGGGGAATAAAAGACACGTTTAATTCAACTGGATTACCCGTTTTTTCAACTCACGCGTTTAATTCAACTGGGTTAGAGAAGTATACCAACTCGGATATCATCCATACTCGTTACTTGTCCTCGACTCAAAGTTGAAAGGTTTATCACCAGTAACTGAGAGAAAGTGAGAGAAAGAGAAATGTGTGTGTGATGTATTGTTTATATAAAACAGAAAGCAATCCTCAATGAAAGTCGAGTCTCAAAACTTTTTCCCTCTGATTAAAATTTTAAATATTTTAAATTATAAGAGTGAAAACAGAACCATTCTGTAAGAAATTTTCCGTTATGAAATTCCTTATGCGAAAATGAAAGTTTTCAATAATTTCGTCTTTAAATTGGAGGATATCTTTGCAGTTTGTAATAATCTCCACTGATAATCTATTTGATGGAATGGAATTTCTTACACGCAAAGTGCGTTTTATTCCAGGATGCCTACGAAAAGCGATTTTGTGTCTCCATAAAATGTTATGCTATCCAATGATGTGCTTTAATGGAATCTTAAAAGAATCCATTACGTTTTAGAGCCCTAAGCAAATGGTTTATTTTCTGATAAAATATTGAAGCAGTGGGATGCGCAAAGTCTTAGCTAATAAAATATACAACAGTATCAATTTCTGAGGGAAAAAGGCTTTCTTGTGGAAAATTTTAAAAAGTGAGATCAATTTCTTTGTAAGCATTTTAGTAATGATACATGGTACCAATAAATATCTTTTCTGTTGCATTACTGTAAAACTTGTCAATCATTTAATTAAAAATTGCAAAACTGAGTTCATTTTATAAACTAAATTTTTAAAATGAGCAAAAAATTTAATCTTTAATGTAATATAAAAAAAATATTTACTCGTTTTAATTAAACAAGATCATGATTTGAAATTTTGTTTGAAAATTAACCTTTAAGCTTTAATTAATAATACACACACATATACACACAGATATATATATATATATATATATATATATATATATATATCTGTGTGTGTGTGTGTGTGTGCATGATTGTAATACTTGTCAGTCATTTAATAAAAAATTGCAAAATTCAGTTCATTTTATGAACAAATTTTTAATATTGGGCAACAAACTTTATCTAAAATGTAAAACAAAAAGCATACAAACTCATGTTTTAATTTTAAAAAAATGAATACGGTTTGTAATTTTGTTTAAAAATGGACTTTTAAGATTTAAATTTAACACTGTGTCTTTCTTAAATTTGATTTAATTAGTATTTAAAAGTAACACTGTAACACACTATTCTACAAGGCATATTGGGGGCCATTTGATGTTAAAAATTATGTTTATTAATTGTCCATTTCTCTGAATTTTTTTCAATTAGTAAGAAACAAATTTTGTGTTTTTATCTTAAATATTAATGCTAACAATGGTTTTCACGTAGCAGCTTTAATATTCAACTATGTTTAACTACAATTAAAATGATTCCAGATTTCATACTTAGTCATGGTATAATTTTCACATGCAGTTCCAAAAATCTCCAAAAGTATACGGTTGTCTAGAAGTTGAAGTACTATAATGTCATTAAAAATAAAATATTATTACCATAAGCACAGTTACACCAAAGGTTAGGGGCATTGTCAGTATTATGGTAAATTAGATAATCTTTAGACTTTCTCTGTTGGCGCATGATTTCCTTTTTCGTATCAAACTTTAAAAAAGAGGTTGTTTTAAGTTTCTGTATTTGGCGACATTAGAGGAGATTTATTATTCCTTTCGAAGATTTATTATTATTAGATCAAATGATCAGAATACCCGTCAGATTTTCATTATTGTTTTTAGATTTCAGATTATTTAGCTTCCAATGATTAGCGTGATTTTTTCGTTTGCTTATCACACACACACACACATATATATATGATGATGACAATAATATTAATATCAATCAATGTGTATTATTATTGATGATAGTATTATTATTATTATTATTGTGGGGTGTTGGAGCCGTGTGAAAACTTCGCTATTTATAACAGGTTAAAATTTGATTTTTCCTTTTTTTTGTTTTTTTTTTTTTTTATTGCGCTGTAGAAAATAGACCTATTTAAGCAGTAAAAGTAGTAGCATAGGGATTTTAATCTGTTACTAACAAATAAACTTTGCAAATGACATTTTTCTAAAAAAAAATTGCTTTTGATCGTGTAAAACTATAACGGTCGCATTAAAATTTCAGCCTACAAAAATGGCTTGAACAACATTGCTAAAGAATAAAAACTGAAAAACCTGTATTTGAAATACATAAATGCTCCTCATTCACCAATTTAGATAATGATAAGTAATTTATTATTTTTTTTAAACATAATAATGTTTCAGGCTCAAATACTACTCATACTTTAAGGTGGATGTAATGCTATTTATGTCTTTTCTAAGATGGAAACAATACTATTTACTTCTTTATATTTGTTAATCATTAACACATCATAAAAATTATTCAATGTTGATATTTTGCCGAATGATTTAAAAGTCAATTTTTTAATATATCGATATTTCTAAATAAATATCGATATATTAAATTATTGTTTTCCTTCAAACTTAATAAAAAGTAAAAATGTATTGGAAACAATATGATATAAAATACTTTTTTTATTATTATTTGTATTCAAACTTTTCATTTTTGGATAATCACATCTTTAAATTACCATCGTAGGCGTTTGCATCGTTAATTACTTACCTGATGATATCTTAAATGATTTATAAATTACGTGCACAGGAGCTCATTTAGTATTTATTGATGTATATAGATTGAAGATTTTTCTTTGTTTCATGCGAGTTATATGTTTAGAAATTATAAATCTCCCTAAACGTAAAAGTTAATATTTGTTAAAAATATTTTTGACTTTGTTTGGTAAAATTTATAACATCTTACAGCATATATCTATGAGTAACTGGAAAATCGGGTTGAAAGCCATTAATTTTATTCTAAAAACATCTCGAATTAATTCCTCTCGAAGTACAAAGAAGTAGAAATTTATCTTTCGAATATTAAATAAAATAATTTTTAGTAGAGCAAAAGCTAACATTTACAAGCATAATGTTAATACAGAAAATACTTGATGCTGTCTAAGTTTATGACAAATTGACATACTTCTAAAATCAAATAAAAGTCAAGAAATTCGTTTTCTTTGATATTGATCTCCGGACGTGGTTCTTTATCCGTGGTACTCAGAACACATGTGCTCCGTTGTGACGTTCAGCTATTCGGGGTTTTATCTTCACTAAACTAGGGAACTTTATAGTAAATTGAATTGCATAAAATTACAATTTCTTCTCAACCAGAATGAAACATGATTAGGTAAATTAGATGAAGATAGAAACGAAGTAGAGATCTTGACATACAAATGAAACAGAATTGAAGGAAAACGAAGGGAGATATAGGATAATGACTTGCTGACAGATATTTATAATTTGGGTTGAAGCATCTAAATTAGCTTTTTGGATTGAAACGAATTCTAATTAAAGTGCTAAGATAAGAACCGGTTATTAGCGAGAAATGTTATATCAGAAAGTATGATTAGGTAAAGTCAGATTTAATCATTAGAATATATTCTAGAATTGACGAATCAATTGAGATTCGAAAGACAGAGACCTTGTCTGTTCTCCAGTGATTATTAATGAAGTATTTTATCTTGCTCTTGCGTATCTTCAATTAAAGTTCAATAATTATTTTCTAGAATATTAAACTGAAAGAGGGTCGTAGAACTAAATAATGAAAAACGGGCGCTAAACCATGAAGCCACTTCAAGAGTTCCGCGAAAAATCAAATACAAAATTAAAAATTGTTGCAAAAGAGAAATTAATGAAATGTAATTAACTTTTGTAGAGAATTGCATTTAGTAAACACGAATGACAATAAAAAAAAATTGTTATGCATTTGGCATCGTAAACTTAATATACACCTAATTTCCATAAAAAGACGTCAAGTACTAGACTAAGTTGTATAGTAATTTCAATTGATTTTCAAATAAATATGTTTGACTTAATTGTTTAAATTAATCAATCGACATAGTTATTTTAAACCTTTGTAAAATTAATACTTTAAAACAAAGGTGACCAACCCAGTGTCCACAATGGGCTCGAGAAACAGTTTAATTTTTTCCCTTTACAATATTAAAGTTATTTTTGCGAGCAATGTTATTATTATTTTTTTCTATTACGCCCTTGATTTCAAACAGATTGGCGATCTCTGTCTTAAAGCTCATGTTATATTGTATGTGCGAAAAAATAAATAAATAAAAATTTTAAAAATAGGTATTTAGTGTTTCTCGACTTCAAAAAGTTTGAGAACTACAATCACTGATCTAAGGAGTATGCAATCTTAAAATGACACTCTTAAAGTAGTAAAAATAATTTCCCTTACCCAAGACGTTATAAATGTCTAAAAAAAAAATTTAATTATATTTTCGCTACATTGTGTATTCCTCTGAATTATTTCTCAGATGATTGCTTTAGAAAAGAGTATGAGAATTTCTGAAGAATGAAAGCGATGCGGTATTCTAGAAACAATCTCTGCTTGCTTAATCAGTCATGCGTTACTCTTTCTTCTAAAGATAGGTTAATGCCACAGTGATACATAATCGCAGTAGATTTTGTACATCAGTGGTTCATCTAAATAAATATTTCTTGGCTATTTCTCTTTCATAGGCTATGATAAAAGTAGATGTTCACAGGTGTATTCGTGGAGATGTATTCGTTTTGAATTCTGAGTTATGCATCACCCTGCGTATGATACATGATACAGATAGTGTAAATCTCTTTATAGATAAAGATTTACGAGGAGTATCGTACAGACTGAATTATTACTAAGAAATAACTGAGATATCTGGATAAAATTTATTCTGCATATTAATTGACCTTTTTTTACATGATGTTGTAAATTACAGCTATTCATGATTATTTGTTTGGTTTCAGGAAGTCTTAGATTGAAGTATCCTGCAGCATGGAGAATATAGAGTTCAATCTGCTGAATTTTACATTGATGGCTTTAGAAAGATCAAGAAACGCTAGGAGAAATGTAGAACTCTGGATGGTGACTATATAGAAAATTTTAATAATAATAAATAAAAATGTAGCTTTTTTCTCGATTATTTTTAATAATAAGTAAAAACTTTCAATACCTTGGGATGATAATTAAGACTTTACGACACTGTAGGCTACTTCAAGTTACGGCCTCCTGAAACGAAAAAAAATCGACATTAATTAACTGCAATTTGCAGTATTATGTATATATAGATAAATTAATATGAAAAATAAATTTTATGCAGATATCTCGATTATTTCTTGGTAATAATTAAAATTTTACGGCACCCCCTAGTGTCTTGATTTATTTCTATGTGTCTAAATTCGGACAAAGATCCACAAGAAATCAGAGTAAGAACATAACCGTTATTTAATTTATCAAACACATTTACTATTCTCAGTTTGAGAAAAATAAAATTAAAAAAAAAATAAATAAATAAATAAATAAAAAAAAAGGAGTGTCTATATAAAGTGAACAAAATATTTCAATTACAAATACAGGAATTAAGATACAAGTCGAAACTACAGAGAATTTAAACCTCTATTTAGACTCGACTTCTCAACGGATAAGACCAATAAACAGAATTGTTATACCTTCTGCACACGGCTTCAACTTAAGGGAAGACAGTACCCCGAGGGGGTTATTTTTAAATTAAACATTTAAAAAAAAATTATTTTCATCATATTCGAACAAACACAAATTATATATTTCTTTAAAAACACTTTATTTTCAAAACACTTTAATATCACTTTATTTATTTAAAGTTCTAGTTTTTTTTTCTACAAAATATTTCAAAATTTTAAAAGTCCTATTATTTCTACAAATTTTAACATTTTAAAACATTTTTTTTCAAGTTTTTAGAAGTGTTTTCTGACAATTCTGAGCATGAATTCGGGTGTACTAGTGTTATTTATAGTTTTACAAATTTTTTTCCCAATAAAACTCAAAGAAACAACACACACACAAACAGCTGTATCTAATTTATTTATTTATTTATTTTGATTTCTTAAAAAATAACTATTTATATCAATCCTTATTCGAAGCCAAGAATTATTAAACAATTTATACAAAAAAATTTCAAAAAATTATAATTATTACGAAAAATGGCTTATCATTTTAAACGCATGGCCTTCATGAAAATAAGAAGCTGAGAAAAAGTCGCTTAAAGTTTTGAAGGCCAATGCAATTATTTGCCATTATTTTACAGTTTACTAATTATTAATTATTTTACAGTTTACTCATAGAACAACTTTATATCCAAAAACAGAGGATTTAATTCACTCAAGTTCTTAATTATTAGCATAAACTTTGGAGATTGAATGTACTTTTCCTGGAAGATGAGAAAGAAAAGAATCAATAGAACAGATCAAAATTATATACAAAATGAAGTGATGAAAACAAGGAAAAAACTCACAATGTTTCTAAATATTGATCACATTGACACAAGTTTTTATCATCACCTATAAGACAATAATTAAAATTACTTCACCCGAAGAGCTATTTTTGTACTTCGATTCTGATATACAGTCGAATTCCATTATAGTGAACCACTGCGGATCCAATAAAAAGTTCACCTTAACCGAAGGTTCACTGTAATCAATTTTGTTGAAAACAATCATTGTGATAGCACACAATTTATAAATAAATTATTAATTGCATAAAAACTAATTTAATAAAGTGTATACACACACACATATATATAGATATATGTCGTCGGAAAAAAAGAATGTAGAAGTAAGTATTTCTTTTAAAAGGGCTCACCATGCAGCGGAATATATATATATATACTCCCTCTCTCTCCTCCCCCTCTCCCTCTCTCTCTCTCTCTCACACACACATATATATATATGTGTGTGTGTGTGCTTGCGTGTGTGTGAGATAGAGATAGAGAGAGTATTCCGCTGCATGGTGAGCCATTTTAAAAGAAATATTTCTACATTCTTTTTATCCGACAACGTAGCTTCTTTTCTCAATCCTATTTTCCCCCGTGATCTGTGATATTCAAGCTGCGATTTTTCAAAATATTTGGATACTGTAGATTTTGATAAAGATAATTGCTTATATATCGCCGATTGATTGGCTCCATCTTTTACACGTTAATTATTTTTTATTTTATCATCAATTAAAATGCTTCTCCTTCTTTTCCTCATCGTTGTTTTTACCAATTTTTGCAGGTTCTTTCTGAGAGAGCAAAATGTCTTTTCATTTCGAGGTAGTTATACGGATATGAAAACAGACATCGGAGATAGAAAGTAAGGAATCATCAGAAGACGCCTCCATAATCCCTCCTATTGTTATTTTGATTTTCAAGGGTTATTTTAAAGAGTGAGGTTTATGTGGAGGACCAGGGGACTCTTAGAAACGGTGAGGAGAGTGGGAAAAAGGAATACTGTTTATCGGATAATGGACCAGCGGGTTGATTCCTTAAAAACGAAGGGGAGGATAGATAGAGTTTGATTTGAAACGGAAGTTTGGAATGCTGTCTATCGGGAATCCTAATTCGTATGCATAAAATTAGCTTTAAAAAGCAGAAAAAACAAAATTTTCTGAAAGGAAGTTTCAATTCACTATAAGTGGACTTATATTTAATCAGGTGTTCCCTTTAAGCGTTTAAAATAACATTAGTTAAACAGGAGCTGAGTAAGGACCAGTGAAATAGTTCTCTATATCCTGGGTTTACTTTAACGAGAGGTTCAACTGAAGGTTAAGGGACTTTGTACTCTTTGAACAATTTTTTTTTATTTACGCATTTAAAAATTATGTTTTAGTATGTTATATAATGTTTCTATTCAAAATAAGGATTTATGTTAAAAATTTGGATACATTGTTGATAAAATTTTAAAAATTAAAATTTTTTGGAAAATTTCAAAACACTATCACTCCTGTATTTATTAATATTTTAATATGACATTTTTGTAATATATACAAGAATGTCTTAAACAGTTTTAGGGATCTATTTCACAATATTTTATTTAGTACTAGAAAAAAAAAATATTTATATGTATGCTGAAATTCAGTAAAAGGCCTAGTATTCCCTACATAACTTTTTAAAAAAATATATGCATTTCATTTCAAAATGAAGCCCTAATTTGTATAACAAGTATTATTATAACACACATAAGAATAGAAATGTCTGGTGAATGTTTGTGGAAGGAATAGCATTTTAAACGTATTTATGAGTTGGTAACAAACAAACACACACACAAACAAATATTGAGAAAACCCCTTTTAAAGTTCATAACTCGGAAAAAATAATTATGATATATTTCAATTAATTTAAAATACCATTTTAAAACTTTAGCTGTATGTTTTCTTAGAAGTTATTACATTTTTATAAATTTCAGTGCGTATTTTTAATAATTTATCCCTTTTTCCACCTTACAAAAAAAAAAAAAAAAAAAAAATGGAAGGAAATGTTTTAAAAATATTTAATAATGAAAAGTAAAACAATTAAAATAATTTCTGTATCATATAATTTCAAAATGTTATATACTTGTATGAAAATATATGATGAAAAAAAACACAAATTGTGAAATTATTAATATACAGTTTGACAAATACCCTACGAACAAAATAATAGATATTAATAAATCATTCGTAGTGAAAGTTGTAGCCACTAAAAAAGGACATTAAAAAGTTTCAGCTACGATTAAAATAAAATAAAATTAGTGATCGAAAAGTTGTTGATAAAAAAAAATAGCAGGAAATTACTCACATCTTTAAAAAAGAGGCATAGTCAAGTCCCAAAAGCATTTTGTTTATATTTTTTAAGTTCACTTTCACCAACTTCTAATTTTCATGCATACAAAAGTAATATATAAAGTGAACGATAATATTTCAGAGAATATTACTAAGTAAAAATTAAAAAATCGGCTCTTTGGTCATTTTTGGGGTACCGAATCTCCTTCATCATTAATGACCAACCATAACTTTCCATTTCAGTCGAAATGGAATGAACAGAAAAATATTTTTATAATGCTACCATAAGTTAGTCTTAGTTTTTTTTTTATTATTATTATTAACGTCGCACAAGAAGCAACACGAGGGCTATATCGGCGATGGACTCGTAATTTTAAACCTCGGTCAAGTGATGAAACACAAGACTGGCACCCCCTCTTCTAACTTCCATACCCCGCCAACTGGAGGACTTTGGGCCCAGACAGATTTAACATGCCTCAACTACGGCTATACGGCGGGTCTTTAGTGGCCAAGGCTCGAACCCGCGACTGAATATAAACCGGCGGCCACGAATCCGAAGCCACGACCACTAGGCTATTGCGGCCACAAAGTAGTGTTCTAATATATACATTTAAAGTATGAAATACAATGAATGAAATTATTTAAAAATTCACATTGATAAAAATAGTATACTTGGGATAAAGTATGTGTTCACTCGCTTCTGATAATCTAAAATGATGTCTATAATTTAATTACATTCGAAAATTATTATTTCTTTTACTTAAACACAATTCGTTTAAAATCGTTATTCAGTCATACATACTTAATGTGATTATTAAGTTTCAAGAAATTGATTAAATTAATTAAAAATAAGGAATTTCTATTTAAAGAATTTATTCTTGTCTTTCTGATTTCTTATGTTAGAATCTTCTTTCTGTTTGTTTCTCTTCTACTATTTAAGATACATAAATTTATACATTTTCTTTCTATGAGAGATAATAGGAAGCACTGATGTAATTAAAAATTATATTAATAACCAAAACGCAATAAAAACATCTTAATTGATTTATAACTAAGAAATCACAAAAGATATAAGAGTTCTCAATAATATTATATATAAGGTTTATTATTAAAAAACAATACTTCTTAAGCCTTACCTACTATTTTAAATAATTTTAGATGAGAACTTTTTATGAAAAAACTACAATTCATTTTAAAATTCTAAAGAAATTTTTTTTGTTTCCCCCCCCCCCAAAAAAAAAAAAATATTTATAGGATTTGCCTTGAAGTATATTGAAAATTCATTACATTTCAAGTCAAATTCTATTTTTGTACCATTCATTTGACTCAAATCTTACGAAATATATCTCTTTTTTGTTATTAATTATTTTCTTAAGAATAAACGTAAAATAATTTCAGAAAATGGACTATAATACCATACTAAAAATAATACTGTATTTCTATACCTCTGACTACGTCATATGAAGCACTGCAATATTATTGGTATAAATAACTATTTGAAATCAAAAGGAAAGCATCCAGTTTCTTTGAAAAGCGTTCATTAGGCGACCACTGTCTGTTTTGATCGCTTCGTTCAACCCGCTACATTAAATCTCATTACTGTGAAGAAGTTCTTAATTTTCTATTGATTCAACACATTTGATCACTAAATCTGGGTCTAAATATATATCATCCACTGGTCTCAAAATCGTCATTTCTATCAGAACTTTAGTGGAGAGACGTCGTTTTTGAGCCATGTCCTCTTTTCGCCCTAGTATTCTCAACAAAGGCCGAATAATTCAAGGAAGGTAGGAATCTGTTTCTGAATTACAGTATTCTCTTTTGTAAATTTATTTTCATTACTTTTTCAGCGTATATAATTAGATTATTTTCAAAATCCTTTTGTTAGTTTCTTGCAAAATAACAAGCACTCATACATTGCTATGATAAACGATGATTTTCGCCACATTTGCTTTGGCTGCCATTTTGGGATTAGGAGGAAAGAAGTAAGGTTATAAATTTTGAGAATTATCCTTATAATTTTTTGTGTTTAAATTTTTAATTCTTGAGTTAAGGTAGAATGTATATCAGGGGGAAATATTCAATTTAATTTTAAATAAATGTTAGACATCATCTCTAGACATACTGAGTGTCACATCCTAAAATACGGCAAATTTCTGACTTACGATTATTTTTGATAATATTTAAAATTAATAGACCCCGTTTGCAGATTTAACTATTAATTTTCTTAAAAGAGTTTTTTTCGTATAGAGAATAATCATTTACAAATAATTTGTAGCTGAACTAAGTTGTGTTATACAGTTGTAAATCTAGACACTTCTTGTATTAATGAGCTATTCTTTTATTCAAGAAGGAATAAAATACTTTCCTAAAAATTTGGCAAAAACTTAATTTTTCAGAATTTTTGTAATGAATTTTATAAATATTGAAAGTTTTTGGAACGTATAAAATATGAATATGGTGTGGGAAAAGTATTTTTAATACTTAAATATGCTAACTCATGTATAAAAAATTTGTTCTCTTTCATTTGATAATTTTGTTAAAAAACATGCATGTAAATGAAAATGACAACAAAAAACATTGCAAATTCATATATCTTTTGAAAAAGTTTGAAAAGTTTTTGAAAAGGCAGTGAATTATATTTTCCGAGGCTAAATCGTATTTAAAAAGCAAGATATAATAAGAAAAAAAAAGCTATGAGATAAATGTTTCTTTAAAAAAAAATATGCAATGCAGTTCTATAAAAAGGAGCAATTAAGAAATGAGAGAATGAATTTTCTTTGAAGTACGTTTTATAAAAAAGAACGCTTACAGAGTTGGAAAGGTTAAAATGTGTCAGCTCTTAATAATATTGATTTATATTTTATATTTTGAATTGTTCTTTTTATTTCATTATTAAACTTTTTAATTTTTTTATTGCTCTTTTGAGGGTTTTCAAGTATATTTTTTTAAATTTTATATTATAGTGCTATTTTTCCCTGTTTTAAGGAAGTTTCCTAATCTGCTGAAAAATTCAAAATCATAGATTAAAAAGTTAAGTTAATGAATATGATTATTAAAATAGGAAGAATAGAATTCTTAAAATGGGAATTATAGGACGAAAATACGTCCTATAATTACAACATATTCAGTTGTTTTTTAGCCTTACAATTTTAAAAAAAATCTTCTTATTCATTATTTTAGATTTTAAAAGAGACAGTAGTAAATAAATGTAACAAAGTGTATGCTTTTACTGAAAAATCTAAAATAATTATTTTTTTATTCTTTCCATTAATTATCCATTTTTGTTGTAAAGGTTAATTGTTATAAAGCTCATTATTTTGATCAGTGAAAATTGGAAAAAAGTTAGAATATATTAGAGAATTTTAATATATATTTTTTTTTCAATACGTTCTATAATCTTCATAGCAAATGTGGATTGATGCTAAGCTGTAAAAAATTTTTCTTAAACAACGAGATTCTTTTATTTTAGATATTTTTGCTTTTGTTTTTCTTAGTATTTTGATATGATTGAGTGATGATAAAGTATAATCAAATAAACCCATAACAACAAATTACTTACCAGTAAGCCTTGTATTCGGATTTTATCCTTTACATCATTGTTTTTCGGTACTCGAACCAGCCGAGTGATCATGGTTGAGAGCTCAAGTCCGGCATTGTTTCCATTGAGGCGGGGGTTCAAGTTCTGATCCCACTAATGATCCCTGGAGTAATGGAACTGATGTATATTAAATCTGTCGAGGCTAATGCCCATAAGTTGGGAGGACGTGGAAATTAGGAGAGTGGGGTGCTTACTCAGGTGTCGTCTTTTTCATTTGATCGAGGATCAAAAATTACGAGGTCGTCGCCAATATCGCTCCTGTTGTTTCTATTGATTGATCACTTATTAACGTCACTTTTAGAAGTAACACGAAGGATATTGGAGCACAAAGTCACAATTTTTAGCCTCGGTTAAGTGACAAGGACGACACCTGATTTGTATCTCTCTTTACAAACTTCAGCACCACTCCAGCGGGAGGACATGGGACTCCAACCAGATTTGATGTGCATCGATCCTACTATATGGCGGGCCTTTAGTGATATCGGGCTCGAGCCCACGACTCGACAAAAACAACATCGGCCTTGAATTCGTGACCATCACCACCAGGCTACCGAGGCCGCATGTGGCTTCTAAGTGAGATGTTAATAAAGCAATCAATACTGTATTTAACCTTTTACAGCAATGCTAAAGATTCAACGCGAAAAATAACTTTATATTTTCTCAATGTATAAATTCAACATCATTTCTTTAATTGTCTTTTTATATAACAATAGATAAATACGATTTTTTTTTTTTTTTTTTTTTTTTGTTTAAATATGATGAAGTGGTAATTTCTGTTTAACAGAAATAGGAACCATCATAAAACAGGACTCCTACTTCATTGCCTAAATCAGAAAATATTAATAAATTTTTTTTTGATGTTTCTTAAGTGTAGATATTTGTTCCCTGATTAAAGATAAGGAACATGTGTGCTATTAATTTAGTGCTAACAGTACGGGAAAATAAATAAACCTTTTAACACTCGAAGAAAAAAAACTCTGAAATTAAGTCATGAAAGAGAGGTCATGTACCTTATTTAAGATTTATTTTATTAATTTTCTGAAGGTTAAGGTAAAGTAAAATTTTCATATAAATATTTTTTTTATATCCTTGCATAAATTCTTTCAAGTAGAAAGCAGCAAACAAAATATTAAAATAATTAAGGGCTAATCATCAATAAAGAAATGTATTGAATTTTCGAAAATCCCTATTATTTCTCATAAAGTGAATTAAAAAAATCGAGTGAAATAGTTTATATATATATATATATATATATATATATATATACGATTATTTAGATTAACCTTGATCTTATTTCCGTTTGTAGGAATAAAGCTTAACAGGGAAATTTACTAAAATGTACAATTCTAAATTTACAAATTTAAAAAAACATTGTAATTTAAAGTTTAATTCAATATTGTTTACAGCTAAGAAAAAAGGAGGAAGAAATGTTTTATCAGTAGTAGCGCTATTAAATTTAAATTATTTCCATTACGTACATATATTGAAGAGAATGTTATTTTTTTTATCGAGAATTTTTTTTAAAAATCTTAGCTGAAATACTCGGTATTTCTCGGTCTCCTCCAAAAAATGATATAATATGGCTAAAAGAGACACAAAAATTTAATAATTATAACACTCAAAAATTTATTTGCTTTCATTAATATTTTGAAAGCAGAAAAAAAATCTTCAGCATCAAGTTTTAAACGATTAATTTCAATTAAAATTTTAAGGTAATTGCTTGTATATATATATATATATATATATTTCATTTGGTTTAAAGATGTACAGATTTTAAGGATTACCAACTAGCAAACAGGTGACGTAAAGTTGTCCATTTAAAAATAAGGACTGATGTGTCTCCGTTATTTTTTAACCGATTTCAGAAAAATAAAATTATGCTTAAAAAAACTCATTAAAACGCCCATATTTGAGAGGGGAGTAAATGGGAGGGGGAATTTTGCATTAGCTGGAAAAATGGTGTAAAGAGGGTAGGGTGGGTAGGAGGGAGTGTCTGAAAAATATCACTAAAAATAAGTTTGAAAAAAATATTATTTTAGTGGAAATATTCTTATGGCTTCTTTCACATATCGGAGAATCATCCTAAAAATCTAGAGTGATAGATCAACGTTATGGATTTATATAAAGGACAGATTTTCAAATTTATTTATATAATTATTTTAAGAAAATAAGAAAAAAATATGAAAGTGTGTACGTTGGGCTATGCACGATTTTCTCTTCAGTAACCCCAAGGATTTTATAGCAATTATTATTGAATAAAATTACAATTTCTTCTCAACCACAATTTAAAGTGATTTGGTAAATTAAATAAAGATAGAAGTTAATTGGAGTAAATTATAGAGATAGTGATAAATAAATAAAATAGAACTGAAAGGAAAATGAAAGGAGATAGAATGTAACGTCAGGATATGATATATATTTGTGAGCAAATTGCTGTATAAATCGCAATTAATCTTTGGGATTGAAGGGAATACTAGTTAAAGTACTAAAATAAGATTCGGCTATTTATGTGAAGTGTTTGAATTAAAACGAGGGAATTGGTAAGCTGAGACTTCATTTTTAAATCATAATCTAGAATTGGTGAGTTAAGTGGAATTCGAAAGAGAGCGACCTTATTTACTCTTCAGTGTTAAATAAAATGTTATCTCACTCTTACGTATTTTCAACTTTAGTCTAGAATTTATTGACTATTTAATTAGAAGGAAAGAGATGGCATCAGATTTAAATAATGCAGGACAGTCGCCACAAAAGTCATGCACTAAGCAATGCCAAAGTAAAATGAAATGAAAGTGTGAAAAATAACTATATGCATTTCCTGCCATTCATTACTAATATAATGAAATACTCTTATCGTATAATACATATATTTTACAAGTTTACCATGTAGCAGTGTAATACATTTCACGTTAACTGAAGACTAACTTATTCTGATTTTCTTTACCTTGAATACTTATCATTAAAATTGAACTTTCTGATTCGATGTATGCTTGAATTTCCAAAACTTGTTGTTTTTGGAATACTTCAAAATGTAACCCAAAGAAAGAGAGATAATTTTCTACACAATAGAGCATTATTGTAAATAACAATCCTGAAAAATTACTGAAAATGCAGCAAGTAATACGTGTATTTAATAAAAGATGGTTCAAACATTTTTTTCATTTAACACTAAAGTGGGAAAAAATTAAAAAGATTTTCTTAATGTATTGTACTGCTAACATTGTTCCTTATTTTTCTAGCATTGAAAATTAGATTTTATTGCCTCTAATTTAGTTAGTTCTGACTTAGAGAATGCTTTTTTTTTTATGAAAAATATTTCAGCTTTGAGTTTTCGTAAAGTTAATCAATAAAATATCTAAGAGCTAATTAAGAAATTTTTAAGAAATATTTTACGAACGAAATTAATTACTTCTAAGCCACAAGGAATAAAATGAAAGGCTTTACTAATATAATGATAACAATCTTACCCTGGAAAAGAACAATAAGGAAAATTGCAATTAACTATCATGGCTATGACAGAAAGTCCACAAATGGAGCTGTAAAAGAAAGCATTATCTCCTGACGCTTGTAAGGGATGTGGGAAAAAAGAGTTACGTCTTATTTGTTCTGAACGAAACTATAGGCAAAGTTGTTCATGATGAGCAATAAAAGGTACTCGTATTTCATAGGTCTCTGCCATCTAAATGTAGTTAATCACTCATTATGAGGGGAAAGAAGGACGTGTGTTTTTCGGTACTACATATAAACTATTGCATAGCTATTGCTCATATCCAAAGTATACAAAGCATTGATTTCAAATTTTTATCATTGAATTTAATGAATATTGATACATAAACGCATTATATGTAGATATAATAGTTACGTGCCCATTAAAAATAACGAACAATACATCAGAATTAAGTCTAGACTATCTGTAAAGTTAAAAGATTATTTCAGATTTCTCAAGACATTTCTTCAAATAGAAATAAAATCAAAAGTTTGGAACAGTGTTCTTCTATTTTTTAAAACTATGAAAAATGATCTTTCTTGTTTAGAATTAAGTTTTTAATATTTTATCTCGACACATATATGTAACTAGTAATATTTCAATATATTCCTCATCAATCTAACACTACTTTTTAGCAAAATCTTACAAATTGTGTTAGTAATTTGTATACATTAAAGGAATACATTAATAATATAGTAATTTATATACATCAATTACATTGCCTCTTTTAATGAAAGCTTAGTTGAAACTCATTAACTTTACTTTAATATTTCGTATCTGAAAAGGAATTAAAAAAAATCAATAAACCTGAAATTATTGTCAATATTATCAAAATCAGTAAGATGTTTAATTCCTGTTTAATTTAGTATGGAATATGTGGAAGTATATAAAAGAAGATAGGTAAACTTCTTTCGTATGATATTTTGGGGATTAATGAACTAAAAAGAGCGTATTACCAATATATATATATGATGTTTCGAAAGTCATGGGCGAAAATTTAAAGGGTGATAGAAAACATGTAAATAAGCAATTTTCACTAAACAATGCATAGGAGGAAAGAAAACAGTGAACCACTAGACGGCGCTGTAATGAAAAGCATAAAGAGCGAGCTTTCTCACACATCGTCATTTCTACCGTGGATTTCAGGAGACATGGCTTTTTCTAAATGTCATGGACGCACAGAAAAGGAGTCATGATGACGCGCAGGAAAGGATATGCCTCCTGAAATCCGCTGTAAAAGTGACGATGAGGAAGAAAACTCGCACTCTATGCTTTCCATTACAGCGTCATCTAACGGTTCACCGCTTGCTCTCCACCTACGCATTTTTGGATGAAAATTGCTTGTTCACATTGTTTTCTATCACCCCTTAAATTTTGTAACCTCGTAAAAATTAATAAAAATAAAATTCACCCCTTTGTATATGTAAAATTTCATTGAAACTTTTCATTAAATACAACGCTTAATATTGTCGAGTTTCTTTAATTGTATAGCAGGTAAGAAAAATTAAACTTAAATCCATTATTACATTAGTGTTTAAGCACTGAAAAAATCAGGTATATCTGTTATTGAGTTACAAAACAATAATTAAATCTTTAGCAGTAAAAGGAAAATGTTTCTGTTAGACCATTTAAAAGTGTTTGATAATGCTCGCAATTCCTAAGGAAGTTTTATTTTTTTATTTCTAAAAAAAATGTTTTTTTTTTTTTTTTTTTTTTTTTTTTTGTCTCGAAACTGTGTGACATGGTCAACTACAATCCAATAGGAAAAACTCGATTATCGAAGCTGAAGTTCCACACATTGAAAAACAAAATCCGAAAAAAAAGGAGGATAAAAAAGTTTAAAAGTATAATTAAGAGATATCTTTGAATTTTTTTTTTCTTGAATAAAAGATGCTTTACTTAAAATATCTATGGTATTTTTCGAATAGATTTCTTAAAAAAGAATCTACTCAAAATTGGTTCTTAAATTTGTACAGTTAAAATTTTAAATATTTTCTACAATATTTCACAATTATAAAACTGAAAAATGTTAGGTTTATTTAAATTTCTCAAATAAGTATTTAATATCTCTCTTATTTGTTTCTCTAAGTTCAATAATTTACACTATAATATCTAATAGTATCTATCTAAGAAAATGAAAATTACCTTGAATACGTAATCGATAATGAAGGAAAAGGATAGCTTCTAAAATCTGGAGTCCCTCAAATGAATCACATTTATCACCATGCTATTTAGTCAAGAATTAGTTCTTTATTCCTAATCAATTAGCAGAAATGAAGAACATAGAAAGATATCTATTAGGGAAGTAAAAAATTAAAACTTATTTCAAAATGAAAAAAGAAAAAGAACCATTCATCATTATTCTATTTTTTTTTTAAAAAAAAAGTAGCATAAGTATAAAGGATTTTCATTTCTTGTTAAAGATGTTTACTAAGAAAAATATTTAACCTTCACAAGCTGTTAATTTCAGTTTGATAATCAATTTCTCTTATGCCATGAATGTTAAAAAATCTAAGGGATATTCATTAGAGCGTGTAAAGAAATATTCTGTAGTGATGTTTTCGCTTTAAATTCGATAAAGTTAAAAAGTCAGGTATTTCTACGTTTCCCTGTGTTTAGCAGTTGATAAAGTAATAAACTTTCAGGGAAAAAAATGCTTCAAGAGCTTAAATGTTTTTTAACTTCAAATTTGAAAAATTATAATTTGTTGAGAAGCTTTCATGGCAGCTTAGAGAATGTGTGTGTGTTGATTGTTTATTTAATTTTATAATTCAGATAAAGATTTCTTTAAATATGAAAATACAGCGGGAAAAAATAAAGCTTTAATAAACATAACATTTCTTTCCAGTATTATTCTTTGTCAGCATTTTCTAAAATGCAACCCCGTAATAATTAATTTGAAAGTATTCGGCTTTTATATTTCTACTTATCTTCAGTCTCTTTCCATACATTGTTGTAATATTTTAATCTGTCTGTTTTTGACTAGATTTAAGTATTTGAAACAATGATCTTTATAATTCTATGACTTTAAATAAATTATAGCTCTAATAAATTGGTAGATAAGCTATTAGTTTATTAAAGATTCTATAGTACCTTTATAAGAATCGGCAAACAAAGAAAAAAAATTCTGTTGATTAAGTATTAATAACTACATTAATCAAATTGACGACTGATTTTATAAGAAATTATAAATGTAAACTTACTGAAATAAATTAAGCATGATAAAAAAATATGTCATACAAATACAAGCTAAGCGCTGCTTTAACACATTGAAAGGAAAAAAGAAGTTATAAATGGGAAACACTACTGTGTTGCATTATTTTTATGGTACTTTTCGTTTCAAAATAACATTAATATAATAATAATTGTTATTTAAATTCTTTCAAATGTTAAATAAGATAATATTTAAAAAAAAACTAAAGAAAATATATATTAGAACTAAGCGTTTTTTTTAATCGAACACATTGAAATATTCTTGAAATATGTTAGCAAATACGTATAATACCTTGAATGTATTCAAATTTTATTTTATTTTATTTCGATAATTGATTTTGATATTTATAGCACCGTATTTCTCATTATTTAACTAAACACTATTTTTAACCTTTAGGATATATTCATTATTCAGAGAAATGTATATTTTAATATATTTCTGAAATATACATTGCTGGAAAAAATATCTCTCGAAATAAAAAGTTTTGTTGCCAATAAAGAACAAATAACTTATTCTCTTTCTTCCTTATCTAATCTATCACATATTTTTCTACTACTATTACATTCATTATAATTATAATGCATCCGAATCAAATTTTAACGAAAATTTTTACATTTCATTTGAATGTTAGAAATATTCCGTCATAATTCTAAATAAAATTCATGTCCATTTCTTAAAAATATAGACGTTTCTAATCTGACCATGGATTGTGCAACCTTTACCACATATACGAATGTGCCAACTGGATCTTTTAAGTGTCAAAACAGGGGTGAGACAGAGAATTTCAAAGGGGACATTTATAAATTTTAAGTCCAATAATTCTCCAGTAATTACATTAAAAAAAAACTTGTATGAACCCAAGCAAATGTGTTTTCAAAAATAAAGCCAGTTTGAGAGTTTCACATGAAAGCTGTTTACTCTCATTTCTATTTAAATTTTGTCAAGATATTCAAATTTAACAAAACTTTATTTCCAATATTTTTGCTATCGCATTGGCTATATAAGTGTGATATTATTCAAGCAAATTAATTAATTGTTATCAGGTTTTCTTTCTCTACATTACTCTATCATGTATAAATATATTCCGGAAATAAACACAAAATCTCGAATAGTGTTATTTTAATAAAAAAGAAAACAAATAAACTGAAAAATAAAGCAAATATTTTAATCAATTATTTGATGCTCAATACCAAAATTCACTAGAGATATGCGGTAAGATTTAACGAGCATGCGCAAGGAAGATTCATAAAGTACCCGTGTTAGGAATGTGAAATGGAGTAGCCTATTGCAGAATTGTCAGTTGATCTTTTCCCCTTTGAAGTCCACGAATATGACACCTTTTGCATTCCAGAAAATCGTTGCCATAACTTTACTGGTCGCCTTTGAATTCTTTGGCATAGATTCACCAGACGCAACTCATTGTTTTAATGGTTGCTTGGTTTCCGGTATATAACGATGAATTCAGGTCTCTTCGACGGTGACGACTCGATGCGGCAGCAATCAAATATAACCTATGAATCAGTATATTTCATGACTGTGAATATATGATTTCTTATACATTTTGAAACGTTTAATTAAAAAGATGCAAAAGTAATATTTTTGATTAGTTTTTACATAACCACACAGTTAAGAATAATTCATTTCTCTTAAACTGATAAATAAAGTGAAAAAAAATTATATTCAATTTCCATTTCATAAAGAAATATGCAAGTACTAAGTAGTCATTAATCTCCATCATTAATCACAATTTACAACTTACTTTAAACTGTCAGTTTTGTTTTATTTAATAATTCAAATTATTGACGAACGAATTGTGATGAGTGTTTTTGCGATATCTTTGGTTAAAAAGCTTTAGAAAAGAATTTGAAAACTAAGTTTTCTTGAAAAAAGCGTCTCATATTTTCAAAACATCTTTAACGTTTTTCACATTCTGAAGAAATGGGGGAAAAAAAGTGTTGCATTCAAATAATTTTGTTTTCTTTTTCAGTATTATTTGTATGACTTCTTGATAAATATAAATAACACTGCGGGATAAAAACATTATTTAAATGTGTGTGTGAAACGCTTTTTTCCATCTTTTTTTTCCTTTTGACATATCCTTTAACTGCATCTAAGCTGGAAAATGAATAAATAACGTCAATATAGGTTTTAAGAGAACAATAAAAATAACTCATTGCAAGGAGGATTATGTGAAAGAGTTATGTCAACAACTAATATTATTACAAAAAAATGTAAATGTAGAAATAATAATGACCTACAGCAGAAGAATTTATGGAGAAAGTTAATTCCAATAAATAATTTATTTTGCTCGGTAGAGTTAAACTATAACAATATTCTCCTCTATCTCTCATTTCAGATATAATATTCTGTTAAACAATTCTATATATTTACCATTTCATAATAATGGTGAGAAAATTCTACATAGCGATGGTCATATTTTCCTTTTGAATCAAAACGGAAAATAAAAGTTAATAGTAGGTGTTTAAAAAGCGTTTTATATTTATTGTGACTATATTTAAAAATTAAGGGCAAAAAATATAAAACAATTATATGGTAAGTAAGGAAAACAAATGTAAGTAATTTTAGAAGACAATTATGATACAGAGCTTATTGAAACAGAAGACAGAAAATGGCTTTCAAAGACATGAAGCTTTCAAAGTCTATATTTTTTTTCGTCGTTATTTTGAAGAATACAAAAAAAAAAAAAAAAAAAAAAAAAAAAAACCCGGGAATGAACCTCGGTTTTCCAGATGAAATAGTTTTCTTTCGATTACTTTCAAATTGTCATTGATACATACAATTTGTATTTAGCTCGAAATTTTTTTGTGTATTATTAGTTTTAATTTAAATTATTTACACATACAAACAAAAATATTAAAAAAAATATTTCTTAATAATGAAAAATATTTCAATGTATTTTGCTTTACTATTCTAATGGAATTTTCATAAAATTTCTCGAAAGTTGTCAAGTAAAGAGTTTAGAATAGTTATACAATCTCCAATAGCTCTCAAAATATCGCAGATTTTTTGGTAGTTAGTCACTTAAATTTCATGGACAGCAATATTGCTAAAAATTCATTTTGTTAATACTAATAATGTGGTTCTCTTGGCTAAATATAACGCTGATTATAACCTTCAAATGTATCTTCATACACATTTCATATCATATGTAATCCCTTTCAAATGAGTAATGGAAACTTCCACACATATTTTAGTCAAACATATCTTGTATTTTTTCCATTCAAAATATTAGCAAAATTGTATGAACTTAATTGTTAGGCATTTAATCAATTCCCCTTAAATATAATCAATTACCGAATCCTAAATCGTTTAATTAAAGACATTATTTCATTATCTATTGGGATTCTTAGCTGTGGGCTTTAAATTTAATTATAAAAGCCGATAAATATTTTCGTTTCTGAGTTAGCACCCTCTATCAATATTTAATTCTAACTAATGTCCAGTCTCATTTTTGGTAAAATACAGTTATTTCTAATTAATTTCATCAATCGATACTGGGTCCTTACTTCAAAAGTTTCAAACTAATCGAAACATCAGATTCTTGATGAGTCTGAAATGAGAATTTCCTTTTCTTTAAAGATTATGTGTTAACTGTTTCCGGGGAAAAAAATAGAGATTCGAACTGAGTTTCTGTATTAAAAAGAAAGGAATAACAGCGCGAATAAGCAATGACATCAATTCAAAATACATTGTAGAGTGTGATATTAGTGCAATTTTTTTTTGTAGAAAATTATTTAAATGTAATCTTTTTATTAAGAAAAATGCACCTTGTAACGAAGTTTCAAAGTAAAATTTAAATCATGCGGTCCTTTTTGAGTTGAATATTTACACACTTGCATTTCTACTTCATAAATACATAATTTCAATCTGAAGTTTTCGAAATATTTATACAAATTCTTATTTTATCATTTACTTTCATAATTTGATTCCAGACATATTTTTTTTCTCCCGAAAATACTTACATCGAGTTTTGAAATCGACATCTTATCTTCCCTAGCTTCTAATTTAGCCAAAAATAATAATTATTCATTATTAAACAAATTTCAGACAAATCGGTAACATGTTTTTTCCTTTTTTCAAATTTCTAAGTAAGAATACTGATGTAGTTCAAAAAGTAATAAATAAAGGTTTAAAAGTACACTTTCAAAAAAGGCTTAAACATTATTATTACATATTATCTCCATACTTAATTTTACCTACAGATACATCTAATCTATGAGTTTGTAAGTTCATTAAGAAATTTTATGAATTTGTTGTAGTTTTGAATTTGTCATGAATTTTGATGAAAAATAAAATAAGCATTATTTATGTTTTAAATAATATTATCACTGTGAAACACTAAGAAAAAAACAGTCGTAAATAAATTTTCGGTGTATAGATATAAAATAAAATGTACAATTTACAAACTATTATTCCCAATTTATTAATTTCTTGAGGTAATAGCTAGCCATGTAATTAATAAATAAAACTCACTAAATATATAGGATTTGAAAAAAATAAGATGGACACGGATATCTGAAATAATTCAAACATTCAATGCGATAAACAAAGTCTGAGTTACAGATAAATAAAGTAAAGGGGCTTACGGAACCTTTTACTCCGTATATATTTGGTGGTCTTCATACGCCATTCTTTGAAATTACATGAACAGTAAGGGTGACAATTATTTTAATTGACAGCAAAAAATCCAAAATATTTATTATTATCCGTAAGAAAATTTAGAAATTCCATGTAGTATGGAATTTCCACTGATTACGAAAAAGTTATATTTCTCGCAACGGTTTTTTCTATAGCTGCTCGTAAAAATATTTTTAAAATTTGTTTTTCAACACGTTGTACCTTACATAGTTTCCATGAATTCTGCATTTCTTGAATACTTTGAGATATTTCTATGGCTTCCCCTTTCTAAAGAATGTGAGAAATTGATTGATTGAAACCAAAATGTTTTCTCGCGATTCTGGTTATTTACCACAACTACGTCGCTCTTTCAAAGCAGTTTTTTAGGGGCTTCATTTCAAAAGAATAAAAAAAAGTCACAATTTGTTATACTAGAAATTATCTGATCTTTTTTAATGGACCATTTTCGATGCTAACAGTGAAGAGAAAACTTAGCATAAAAGGAAATTTATTAAAAGCAAATGATGAACTTTTCATCCCAGAGCGCAAAATACTTTATAAATATATATATATATATATATATATATATATATATATATATATATATAAAGCAACAATTTTAATTCTTTGAGATGGGTGGTTGCAATGAAAAAGAAAGTAAAGCAACAACAACAAAAAGTATTTCGAAGGAAAATAAAATGCAGATGAATTCAGACGGATAGTGAAAGGTAATCTGATTCTGCATTAAATTTGTCTACTTCAAAATACGTACATTTATACAAAAGAAATAAGTTGTATCATCATCAGCTACGACCACAACGACTTTTGCAACAAAATTTCCTGTTCCAGAAGTAATGTGACTGAGGAATGGAAAAGCGAATTTCCGCCTGGAAGGAAGATGAAGTCAACCGCAATATGCCATTAAGTTAAGCTGTTATAATGGAAAAAGTAAGAACAAGTTACGGAACTAAAGGAAATTTCAAGGGATTTTCTAAAAGATGGCTTATCTACTATAACGGAAAACATGGAACAATTTATACAAAATGATTTAAATTTTGACAAGAGTTCAAAGACAAGAAGTTTCATTCTTGCGATGTCATGCTATCGACAACTGCATGCTGAACTAAACAGAAAAAATTCAAGATGAAAAACAATGTTTTTAAAAGCAACGTTTTTATATAATGACAAAGTATATTAATTATTATACATTAAATTCAAAACAAACTCGTGATAAACTCATAAAAAATTTAATTATAATTTCAATTTAATCAATCATTTATTGAATATTTTTTACTGAAAAATTTTACAACACATACAAGCCTTTCCATCTTAGTTTCCAAATATTTTTTTATTACCAGATCTAACCGCGTGGAGGTGAGGTGAGGCTAATTTGAGTATGATTGGCAATACATGTATTGCAGATAAATCTACACGTATTACGCGTCATACTCTTCTAGACCCAAAAACGTGGACAAAACACAAACGAACTTTATTATTTTTAAGGAACATGAATACATTGCTCAAAAATAAGAATAAATTTCTAAAAAAAAATTCTGAAATTATTTTAACAGACAAATATTTATTATATAATGCCTTATTAATATTTTCATAATATTTTTCTCATACTTAAGGGATATTAGCCTATATTGCACCACATCCTTCATCAATCTATCTCATAATTAAGCAATGGATACAATGAATTCTTTTTCAGATTAAGTTATTCTTAGCAATTTGCGTAGACTAAAAAATTACGAATGAAGCAAATAAAAAGTACGTATCTAATACTTTTTACTAATTCATGATTTCTAGTCGACATGACAATCATTTAAATTCTACTTTCTTAGTACTTCTGAAATGCTGTGCATCAAATTCTAGAAAACATAATTTTTAACTTTAAAATTTACTTAAAAAGAGACATTTGTGAGCGTATTAAAAAATTCATAATATAAAATCAAAATATGCAATTGAAAGTTTGTAAGTCATTCTATTATAAATGGGAACCAGAATTCTGAAAAAATTATTGTGATATGACATGGCACCAAATATTGGAATCTTTCTTTCTTGCGAATGATTAATGACTAAAAGTCAGCAACCCTTACTATCTCTCCTTTGTGAGTAGAAAAGTTTTACGATACCTCATGTGGCGTATGTGGAATTCCCTGTGTTCCCAGAGGGGGAAAGAAATGTTTTCCTCAATCCTAAAAGGTCGAGTGGAAGGGATATATTGACTAATTAAAATTATTGAAATATTAGTTGAAACTTGTCGCAAACGTCTAAATATTGCATTGTTAGGCGAGTAAGAACGATTCCTAAAGTTTCAGAATTCTAGCTTGATGGGAAGTTGGTTAAATTAGCGATTGAAAATTTGATGACACACACACTCACACACACACCAAGTGAAATTCAGAAAAACGTTGTAAAAAGCTAACGATGTTGGACGAATTCTTCACACATGCACACACAAATCAAAATGAGAAAGAACCTTCCTCATCACAAACAACTTCATTAAATTTTATTAAAAAAATTGATATTAGCATAAATAAGTGTACAGTTAATACAATTAATAAAATGTATTTGACAGTAAATGTAACTAAGTAAAAAAAAAAAAAAAATACTGTTACATTTTCTGTTCTTTCTCACTTATCCCCAACATTTATGTGAGATGACCTTGATCAACACCGCTTCTCTTTCAGCGCTGGAACTTATTGGAATGCATTCCCCTGGTTTAATGAATATGAATACTATATCTATTAAGATATTATATTGATACAAGTTTTAAAACTAAAGATGGGATTAAAATACAACACAATATATATATATATATATATATACAAATTTTAAATTTACAAAAACATTTTCATTTGTTATGTTGATAAAGTATCAAATAATTATGCAATTATTTGTGTAAATACAATAATTATATAATTATTAATAAATATGTAGAAGAGAACAATGATTATTTACAAAAGAAATTTAATGACACTGAAATTAATAATAGAATTACAGCTCTATATTAAAAAATAGGTTTACAAATTAATAAAATTAAATTTCCTGAGATCACCAATGAATTTAGAACAGTCACTAATGGTTACAATACTTTTAGTGCAAAGTGAGTAAATTATTACAGAAGTGTTACAAGATGCAATTAATAATTTTAATAAAGCCGCTATCATTAATGAGAGTTAATAGATATTACTCAGGAAAAAAAGACAAGATTCTATTTCCTGTGTGTGTGTCTTTTTCTACAAATTTATTTTTTTATAATTATTAAATTTAAAATATTTCTTATATTTTTATATTTTAGGCTTTTAAAAAGTATATATTTGGAAAAGTATTATTCTTAATAAATGCTTGGTTTTGTGCATTCAATCATCAATCGGTAAATTGGTAGCTATATTTGTAGATAGCGCAATATTGGATAGAGTTCAGTACAATATTGTAAGAGAAAAAGTTACATTTTCTTAGCTTTTAGATCAATTTTTAAAGTAAGTTTTAATGGGCTTAGTTTATTTTTAAGATTATGGTTCTTTTTTTTTAATGCATTTATTTACCTTTTTTTTTATTATTATTTTTGTTCCAATTTTAATTTCAATTTGTTTTTGAAATTTTGACTATTCTTGGCTTATACCTTAATTGATAATGTAATAACTGAAGTGAGGTGGTTAAATCCGTAAAAGTGGTTTAAGTACACATTTCCCATTACAAAGATTAGGATTGTATTTATATCACCTTTTCTTGGTGTTTGTTCTTCATTATCTCTTTTATTTTTTGTTGAGATCGCCAGTTTTGGGACAGTTTTGTATTTAAAGAATCTGTAATTTTCAAGTTATCTCTTATATATGTCTTTATTAAAGTTATAATATGTATTTTTCTTGTCAGTAAATTTTAAGCTTTTTTCCCCTTGACAATTCTTTGTATTTTTTAAACTTAAAATAATCATTTTATTTCTTAAAATTTTTTGTGTGGTTATTTTAATAACTTAGCGCAATTCTAATTTAACTCTGTAATATTTATTAAAGTTTTTCATATTTGTATTTAGAGACTGTAATTTGAGCTTTAATTTTTTTAATTAAAATTTATCTAATTAACATTAAAAATTATTTACAACACACCATTTTAAATTAGTTTATTTCTACTTTTAAATTTGTCTGAAATATTTAGATTTGCTTATATATAGTTCCATTTGTTTTTTTTTTTTTTAAAAAAAAACAACTTTAATTCCTTAAAAGTGGATTTGGCAAGTGAATTTGTGGAGCCTATCAAGAACTACGAAATCTGTCTTGGGAGTATAGAGTATTTTGTCCGTAGGGCGAGCTAGTAAGATGAAAGTTTTCAATACATTTGTGACCGCCATTACAAGTACTGTTTTTATGTTCCTGTATCTGTGTTGCTTATCTGTACAATTGCTGTGCTTCTGTTTTTTCTGTGACCGACTACGCTCTGCTCCCTATGTGTCATCCCGAATATTTGTGAATAAAATGTCATATGTCATTATCCTTCATTTTGGGCTGATTTTCACTCGCATACACCCAGAATTTTTGTAAAAAGATTATATATATATATATATATATATATATATATATATATATATAATGTATTTTACCATTATTAATAAAATAAATTCGTTATAATCAGTTTGGGAGAAGATAAACTCATGCATATCTTTTCCCACTGTTACTCATACAAACTAAGCCCAATATTTTCTTTCCTGTGTTCTATTCAATTCAGTACATTATTTTTCATCCGTAAAAAAAATATTTTATGGTTTCTCTTTGACATACCCGATTTGCTTGAATTACGTTGCCTGTACTCAGGGGTTATATGTAAGCAAAATAAAGATAACTCGAAAAAGAACAGTTAAAGATGAATAAAAATTTGAAATAGAAACAGATCTGATTATGAAAAAGAGTATCTCAGTATCTCTTTGTCTGTATGAATAAGCACTTGCATAACAAAATTAAAAAAAAAAAAGTTTTGCTGAAGTTAAAATGTTTTAATTATTCACGTGGTCTAATTTACGTTTTTTCCTCTTTTATTTTCATAATTTTTAGTTTAATTTGGACCTAATCAATTAATGATGATAATCATTTCGTAGAATGGCGATATTTTCTGAATTATTAAATTTATAAATGAAGGGATTTATTTTTATTTTTAAAAGATTAATATCCCACTAGATGTACACAATTGTCTGGTAGTGAAGGATTCGTACATGAGGATTTCGAAAGGTTGAGTTGTAATCAGACTTTGAGGGTGATATGCATCTCTCTCTAAATTTACAATCCATGAACCTCGCGAAGCCTTTTGGATCGTTTGGCATAAAATGCAACTATATTTATTATTTCACACACTGATGATGGTGGAATTCAATTTCGAACTCGTAATCGACCTGCTACTAAATTGTGATAGTATTTGTTAAGCTCTTTGATAGATTTGTAAGTAAAAATAAATAAATTTATATAATTGATACCATGAAAATTTCCAACATCGTAAGATCGATAGTTCAACCATCAGAGAATGAGGCTCAGGCAAATTCATGGCTTCTTTTTTTCCCCCTCCCACAATTATAAGTTCTGTATGCTTAATATATCAAAAGAAAATTTCCAGGTAATTTTTTCTCGAACTGATAAGTAATATAAAGAATGCTTATAGATAATATCTAAAAAAATATTTATATATGTATCATACGAGAAAGTTTTCCTTGAAACGATTTGTTTCTGAGCTCTACATTTTAACATTTAAGGTAACAGTACACCCTCAATACACAATTTTTGGTCAAGATATCGATTTTTTTAATTTTTGGTCTCGTATTAATATTCAATTTTTTATATTTAAAAATTTATTCGTATTTTGTTTCTATCTTATTTAGAAGCTGTGATACAGGTGTTTTAATATTACTTGATTATGAATTTCTCTGATCGGAAAAACTCTGAAAGACTCATTACTGCAAAACACCTGCAAAATGTTATGCATCAACGAACCTGAAATCCTATATATAAGTTTTTCAGATACTTACACATAGAATAGACTATGCTTGAGATTTTATATTGAGAAAATACTTTTTTATAATGCAATAAAGTGAAAATTACAATTACTTTTAAAAAAATTTCAGTGTTCAGAACTCGAACTACCATAGTTTCCTACACGTAAGGGATATATTATTAAAATATTAATCTATTTCTTAGATTAGGCAATATTTTCTGTATTATTCAATTTACAAAATTAATATATTTTCTTTTGAGTTGCCCTGCATTGCGAAAAGTCTCACTTTTTGATTCCTAATATAAAATGCTTTTTCGATAGTAAAAATTTGCACTAACAAAACTTTTCTTATGTGTTCTTCTAATTTTGAAGCCCTATATGGTTATAAAATATGCATTTGTAGGCAAAATTTACGTTAATTCAAAAAAAAGTTTCTTCGAAAGTCTACTGTTACCTTAAGCATAAACATTCTATGGTTATGAGAAGCAGTCCATCTTCATTTTTAGAGCGTATTTAAAAATGAAAATATACTCGTAATCGATATAGGAACCATCCAAAAGTTAAAAATCCAAGCGAATATATCTAGTAGCAATATTAAAATAACGGAAATTCATCATACGTCTGTCATATTTCTTATCAACGGCAGTTTTCTAGCTATACTTACTAAATGGCGTATGGAATATGGGTTGGTACGGTCCGTATTTCTGTATGTCCTGACAGGTGACAGATGCTATGATTTACCTCTAGCCATATATTGGCATGAATATAACACTGCCGTCTATCTATACTGAATACCACTCCATCATCGTCAACTGGACTGAAAGTTGTTTTTCTTGGAATTCACAGTTACCAGATTTCGAATATATTTGATTTATATTTATGCGAAATAAAATAGAAAACTTTATTTTTAAAGGAATTTTTCTGACTTGTCTTATGCTGAAGTTTAATTTGTCTAACGAATGCGTTTGTTAAATACTATAAAGCATTAAGGAATGATTATTCATACGTCATTCGAGTATTAGAGCCTAACATTAGGTATTTATTTACAGCTTTTTTTTTTTTTTTTTTTTTCCTAATTGAAAAGGAGACCACCTTTTCGGAGAGATTACCTAGTAATAAGACAATTATCAACAACTGAATACGTAGACCTTATTGGTTTTCGTCGCAATTATTTGATGAATTATACAGAATAAAAAGATTTAACTTTAAGTTGTCATCAAACCCAGAAGTAATACAGATAATTCCTCAAAACAGGAAGAAGTTTTGCTTATATTATGAAGAAAAAATCTGCAATTAAAGGGAAATGTTTGAGACTAATTGCTATATGTTTAAAATTTTCATTGTTTTAGTAGCTAATATATATTTTACAATCTAGTCAAATTTGTTACAATAGTGATCAAAGGTAACGTTGTGACGTTGGTCTACTTGAGTTTTTCTTTTCACTAACCTCGGGAACTTTTTGGTAATTTGAGGGACCGTGGTTATACCTAGTGGTCATGGTTGCGGACTATCGAGCGGCGTTGTTTTCGTCGAGTTGTAGGCTTGAGCTCCCTGATGTTACTAAGGCCCCGCTTTGTAGAAGGGTTGATGCTCGTTAAATCTGGTCGTAGGATCATTGTCCTCCCATTGGCTTAGTGTGAAGTTCAGAGAGAAAGGTGCCAGGTCAGATGTCGTCTTTGTCACTTGATCGAGATTCAAAATTACGAGGCACGTTGCTACTAGCCCTCTTGTTGCTTCTCAGTGCGACGTTGATAAGCAATCAAATCAAAATCAAATCTTATGGTAACCTGAATTACACGAAATAACAATTTCTCCCCAAACGAAATGAAATATTACGAGGGAAATTAGATGCATATAAGAAATGTAGTGTATTGAATTAAAGAAAAATAGAATTGAAAGGAAAGATATTGGTTTGGTTTTTTTCACGTTGGACAAGAGAAACAACACGAGGGCTATTGGCGACGGATCTCGTAATTTTGAACCTTGGTCAAATGAGGAGGACGACACCTGAACTGGTACCCCCTCTCCTAACTTCCACACCACGCGAGTGGGAGAATTTTGAGCCTCGACAGATTTAACGTGCATCAGCCCCGGCTACATAGTGGGTCTTCAGTGGCTTCAAAGCTCGAACCCATGACTCGACGTGAGGCCGCAACCATGACCACTAGACTACCGCGGCCATAAAAGGAAAGAGAAAGTAGAAGAGAGACAAGAGAGGATATATGTAAGACAAAGCTGATACCAGTTGTAGATTGGAATAAATCATCGTAATTAATCGTTTGAATTGAAAGCATGAGGGAGTGACTTCTGAAAAAAATAATAGGAGTCGGATTTCCTATTATCGAGATGTATTTGAATCGGAATTATTTATCTGGAATTGGATTAACTTAAATTAAGATTAACTAAGTTAAGAAGGATTTGAGGGAGAGAAAGCTATTTCTTGCAAATTCCTTGATTGAATAATAAAATATATTGCTCCTTTCTTGCGTATCTTCAACTTGAGTTTTGAACTTATTAATTAGATTTGAAGATGGTTGTGGGGTTAAATAAGTAAGGAAATATATCACAACACGACCTCACTTGAATATATTAAATGTTTCTAAAAATATATGTACATGTCAGTAAGCAATCGTTCAAAAATTAAACATTTCCCAAGTATGGTTTTCACGAATATGTTATAATTATTTCCAATTTGAATTTAATTGTCTTTTTAATATTACAGCAAGAATCAATAACCGTTACAATATTGGGTATAAAAACTTTCCTTTACCTAAGCTTTTATTTACCTTCATCAAAATTTTGAGACTCTATACTACAATGTTCCCCGTCTTTTTTCCTCGATCATCGGTGAAAATTTTTGAGCTCGGTTTCACCGAGAGACAAATGGCAATATTTTTGTCAATATTAAAAACAGCAATGTGTCGGAAATTTTAGCATTATTATTATCACATGAACTAGGCGCGAATGAAATTACAAAAGTTTGCTAGGGTTGTTTTAATCATAAAGGTTACAGGTTTTGCATGGGTATTCTGTATATGTATGAAACCTGTCAATTATTTCTTTCATTAAATATTCTCTAGAATAACTTAATATAAAAAAAAGTTCTTAAAAAGAACCGAAATGTTGAAAAACTTTACGACATTTCCAGAAATTATTTGGTCCTATTAAGCTGTTTTCGTATAATGAGTGCGTGAACTGTACACAAATATATTCTTGTATATCGTATTAATAAAAATAAACGAAAATACATTTTGAAGCATAATTCGATAAAAAAAAATCTGATAACCATAAAATCTAAACTTATCCAGAAAAATTCAATGCTAAAGGGTTAAGGCACTAAAAATGCTAAATCCTTTTTTTTTTTTTCCTTCTATAGTAATGAAATTCAAAATGAATAGTCCCCAATAGTCCTCGTCTTGCTTCTAGTGCGAAGTTAATAAAACCAAACCAAATCAGAATGAATAATTCGAATTTTATATTTATATCATACACAAAATTATGACTTTTTGAATGATTAAATGTTTCCTAATTTTGTAAGTAAAATTTATTTTTTCCCTTGATATTTAAACACACACACAAAATTACATTTGGGTTCTTAAACTGAATTAGGGGTAAAGAAGGGGGAAATTCGAGCACAGCAAAACATTTTTTTCCCTTCAAAAAACTCTCTAAATATTTTTTAGTTGAAATATTTTTAAACTAACAAAGTAATTAAAAGTCCATGCATGGATTTTTTAATACATAATAAGAAATAGCATTAAAATAATATAGTATAGTTTTCAAGTAAAATTTGAATCACAACATTTTGAATACATGTGAAAATTTCATTCCAGGTGAAAGGCTGGTGATCAAAAAGAAAAGTCAATGAAACATACTACTTTCATGGATATAAAAATAGTAATACAGGACTGAAAAATAGGCTGGTTTTAATTAATTTTTGACTGTTGTTAATAATTCGTAGTATTTTTATCAACCAAAATATTTTATTCCCCAAATTTAGCTGTATTTATGTCCTGTATCACCTAAAAGGAAATAAAACTAAAATTAAAAATAACAACACATTAAAAATTAAAATTTTTTTGTTTGCTTTGTTACTATTGCGCTAACTGCTACTGTGAAGGTGGACTATATTCTCTTTAACTAACCTCGGGGATTTTTCTGTTTGAATTGCTTATAATGAAACCTCTCCGAATAAAATGAAACGTGATTCATGTAGACCAGACTGAAGTTATGAAGCGTAATGAATGGATTAGATAAATTACATTAATAAGCAACAAATAACGGAGTTAGATAGTTGGTGGTAGAATTAGTGAGAGCGATAGAGAATCAAAGTGAAATATCGGAACCAGCAGTTCATAATATGAGGAGAAATCCTAGAAGAGACAGGAAAAGAGTTCAGGACAGAAACCCTCAATTCCAATTAGTCTACTCACTCAAATTCGAGTGAGTTGGTCAGAGAAGATTTCTAAACGCATGTTTTCAAACGCGTTTAGGGAGTTTAACTGTATAGAAACCAATATGAACTACTGAACTTTAATATTCAAGAAAGTGAAGAAAAATAATCATTTAGCATCATTGTTGGCCTTTTTCTTTTCATTAGACTATTTGTATCTCTTTTTAATTAAGATTAGTAATGACAAGTTGTGATGTTGTTCTACTCGCGATTTCATGGGGACTTTTTGGTTATTTGATTTGCATAAAATTACAATTTCTTCCCAACCAAAATAAAACGTAGATAAAATTAATTAAGATAAGAAGTGCAGTGAACTATATTAGAGATAGTGACATGTAAGCGAAATAGATTTGAAAGGAAGAAGACGGGATATATAGGATAATGACAAGTTGGAAGATGCGTGGATTGAAATGAATCATGGAAGTGATTTCTTATTAGAATAAAATGTATCAAATCTGCTATAATCGAGAAGTGCTTGAATCGGAATGAGTGATTTGGTAAGCTAAGATTATTCTATTAGAATATAAATTAGGATTCACTGAGTTAAGAGGGATTCGAGAAAGAGAGACAGAGTGATCTTGCATATTTTCTATGTTAAGAGCTAGTAAATTGTATTGTTTTTCTCTTATATACCTTCATTTGAAGTCTTGAAATTATTGACTATTTAATTAGACTTTAAGATGGCTGTAAAGTTGAATAATGTAGGAAATACGTCACAAAATGAAGGTAATAACCAGTGGGCGTTACACTACTATGTAGTAAACAACCCCTTAAAATCGAAAGATATAATTTAAGAGTAAAGTTTAATCTTTATAAAAACGTTGATGGCTTATGTAATACAGGTAATACATGATTCTACATAATAATTGCATTGAAGTACAAGCTGAAAAGGCTTGTACTCCTCCTGCCTTACACGATAAGATTAACAAGCTTATAGAGTAGGTCAAAGCATTTATTTAAACGGAAAACGGAACTGCTTTGAAGGAAAAGATATTGGATGCTATTCTCGGCGATTCTCAACACTTCATTCAAAATGGAAGAAAGGCGCGATCTTCAGTAATTCCTTTATTGAAATATCACTATCTGTGTGAAGTTTTCTTGTTTTCTCTTTGAGTTACTCATATATCAGACTACTGAGAACAAATGAAGAAAGGAAAAATAATTGTTTCCTGCGAATAAAGGTGTATTTCCCCCACTCCCTTCTTTCATATAGTTGTAGTGAAATTTTCAACAATGACTCCGTAGACATTACCAAAAGTAAAGCTATAACAGCTTGAATTAAATTAATATGATCAAAAATTCAATCTTACTTAAAAGATATTTTTAAACAGGGAGCATTATTAATTATTATCATGAGGAGAAAATTAAAACATTTCAATAAATTTTTGTTGATGACATTTTTCAGTAAAATTAACCATTAAGTAATTTTTAATATATAGTTTGAATTCACCTTTATAAGTGAAAATACCGTAAAATACAACTTTCTATCTTTTATTTTGAAAAAAAGAAAAAAAGAGAAAAGAAAAGGAAGTGTATGATTTAGATCGTTGTTTGTCTTAATAATATGTAAGTCTTATTACAGCTTGTGTCATCACTTTTCTAATTACATGAAACACTTCTTGGAGTTTGAGAATTTTAATTGCGCACCAAATGTCTCATGGAAAAAAAAAAAGAATATTCTCAAAACTGCTTTTTTTTTTCTTGGTTCTTAAAGTGCAAATAGTAATTAAAAAGAATGTTATTCTATTCCTTCAAATATTACTACTCATACATGCCATTCCCTATTTCTTGTTCTATTTAATAAACAAGGGAAAAATCAATTTTTATACAACGTTCTTAAATAAATGTCAATTTCTTTTTACTATATAAAGTAATTTCATTTTTGTAAAAGAATTATTTAAAATTATTTATTTTTGTAAAAGAATTATTTAAAATAGTTATTTTCGTAAAAGAATTATTTAAAATAGTTATTTTCGTAAAAGAATATACCACATTTAATGTACTTTTTGGTACTTTTTTTTTATTAAACTAATTAATAACTGTAAAATACACACATTCGAAAAATTTAAGTTCGATGTATATACCCTGTTTCTTTAAAATAAAGACTTATGAATCAAATAATACAATATTCGCGTGTTATTCGCTAATATTCGATAAAAACATCCAATTAAAGAAAAGTTTCCACATCGATTGGTTGAACGAGAGGGGGAAAAACAGAGACATTTAAATTAGTTAGCGTACTTAAAAAAAAGAAGAAGAAGAAGAAAGTTGTTTTTCATAATCAAGGAGTGAAAGTTTCTGTTTGCAGTTTGATTTCAATATATTATTCTTCAAGCATTCTACAAAAAAGTTGCAGTTTTATTTATTGGTAAATAGACAGTCATTTAGAAACTAGAAAATATCCAAACTTAAGTCAGAAAACTTTATATTTCCCTCCCACAATGGAGTTACAAGTGAAAACAATTAAGTGAAATTGTTAACTTTCTACAGGGAAATGATCAAAGTGTACAACAAGTAATGGCAATTGCTTAATTTTTTGCATGGATATATTGAATATATAGTAAGATAAAGATATTTTTTTTATATGAAAGTAATGGAATATGGTCGAGTAGATCTCTAAATTTAATCTCTTAGAGACTACGTGAGATTATCACTGCTGATCAGTTACCGAACAGCAACCACCGCCCACAAATATTTATGAATTAGAAAGGGCATTCCTCGAGGTATGAGATTTGTTAGATCAAATGATTACGAATGGCTTAATAATGTAATCTATTTCCCTTCTTGATACTGCAGCTTATAAATTTCTCAAAGTAGTCAGTCATTTCATTTCATATCACATATAGTTTTTCATGTATAACAGACTTTCTATAATATTTTTATTTTCACTTTATTAAGAACATGCCGTATTTTATACCGTACTTATGTATGTATATTTCCATTGTATCTCAAACCTACTTCCGTTCGCATCTATTTATTTGTATTTGCCTCTAATTTATATCTTTTGGCAAATCTGCGCTTTATTCGTTCCACTTACCTTTCATACTTAAATTTTTGACTTGTGTGTATTTTAACCAAATTAAAAGAATGCTTTATTAGTAAAACATTGTCTAATATCTAATTGTAAAATAACAGTTTATCTTTATAAGAAGGCAATAAATATGGCAAGAATAAAACTGAACTATTATTTTAAGCAGTTAAATAAAGGTATTTCTTTTTAATACGCAAAAGTTCGCTGCAGACATGCATTCCTACATTATTTTATTTACATAGATATTTAAAACCTCATGAATTGGAATAACTAGCAATTTTCCGATCATATATATTACTATTCATCAGTAACAGCTAAGAAATTTTTATTCTTTATCTTCGACGAATCATTACTAAATCTGTATGCATGTTCTCCGACTTGTTCTGAAAAGGCGAGAATTCAAAGAAAATAATCTCATACATATCAGTTAGGATTTTGAATTGTTGGATGATGACTATTCACTAAAAATGTTTCAAATCTTCCCTTAAATCGACCCCAAACCATCACTAATACTCAGTTTCGAATGAAAAGGTTCTCAACTAAGTTTCCTGCAAGGGCATATCCAAAAAATTATTTTAGGTAATTATTGTAAAAAAAAACCTTGCAATTATGAATAATTAATTGCATTTAATGCCCTGAATTATCATTTTAATATTAATAATTTATATAATTTAATTGTAAATTTTAATTAAAAAATTTATTGCAACAAATGTCTTAGTGAATATAACCATGGATGTAATAGAGAATTATGAAACATGAAATTAAAACGGAATGAAATTTGTAAATAAATAATTCAACGTATTACTATAAATTCAAAAATACATTGATTTGCAATTCTTTGTAAAAGATTGGTAGTATTCGAAAGAACTTAGTTTTATATAATTTAAATTTAATAGGATCATTTACTTTTTTTTAGAAATTGTAATTGTAAAATTTTTTCGTAAAATTTCCTGGGTTTTTGGACTCTTTTTGCACTCCTCCTCCTTCTTGTTTAACCTCCAGCAGTCATGGCAACTACGAGATCGAAGTATTGGATAGTTTCATTATAGTCAAAATACAAGTTCTTAGTTCATCTTGTGTATAAATGCATGCGTGAAGCTGATTAGTATCTAACATATAAAAAGTTGCATTAATAAGTATGTTAAAGTATATCGTGAATTAATATTAATATAATTAATTAATAATTCATTTAGATTTATTGAAATTTTCAAATTGTTAATTAAATTAAGTAACTTCATTTTTCCAAAATTTAACTGAAACAATTTTATTCGATTCATTTTATGAATATTTCAATGTGAGACGCACGCATTTCTTTAAAAAATAGACTCTGTTATTACCACGTAGTTCTTTTTAAAAAAATTCTTAGTTTTCCATCTTTGAGGTTATGTTTCCTAATGAATGAACAATAATTGAAAGTATTTGTAGAAATTAAAGTCTTAGTTTTAAATAACTTAATTACATTTAATTCAGGTTTTTAAAAACTTAATAATTATTCAAAATTATAATTGATTCTTGATGCGGTAAAAATATGGACATTTTTGATCTAGAAATAAAATGCAAAACTCATCACAAAATCTCCCTTTTTCGACAGAAAAATAAATATTTTTAATACACGGAAAATAGATGGGACGTGGTTTCTTATATTATTAATTTTTCAATTTTCATTTTTCTGCGCTCTGACATTTTTCTTATTACAGTTAATATATTTATTTACTCACCGTCTTGCCAAGTTTACCATAATTTCCTCAAGGGTAAATTTTTTTTAAAAATCATGAATATTACATCTTGATATTTTGTATATGTTTTAAGTAGATCCTAATTAAAAAAGTTATTCATAATATTTCCCTTCTTCATGCAGAAAAAGATCAAATTTAATACATTTTTAATCATGGCAGTTTTTTCGCAAGGAGAGGTAGGCTGAAGTCCAAGGGCATAAAAATGATTAAAAGTCCTTTAGCCTTCTTGTTGCATATTCCTTATGATAACTTGATTAAGTAGAGTTGGAAGAAACCCAGAATGTCTAAAAGCCTTTGGGATCCTCAATAATTCATATGATCCTGCTTTTAAAACAAATAATGATTTGGGATTGCTTGCAATCTCAGAAATCAGACTTTATTTTCAGTTGAATAATTCATTATATAACTTTTTTCTATAAGTCCCTAGTAAATTAAATCACTTCGGAATTTCTTTTATTCTTACTAATTCTTAACCATTAATTCCAGAATCATAATATTTTTAAATTTTATTGAAAATGTATGTAATCATTCCAAAGAAGAGAATTTAGATTTTTTTTTTTTTTAATCGTCATCTGTATTGTTTCCGGATTTCAAGTGATAACTTGGAATACAACGAATATAGATTTAAAGTAATTTCCTAATTTCGTGAGATGTTAATTCATCTTTCATTTTCGTCTCACTTTTTTGTTAAGTTGTTTTCTATTACTCTCCTTATATATCTCGAGCTGAGACATATATTTATTATACTTGTTGAATTGAGAATAATTTATATGAAAAAGAGTGATTTAGTTCTTAGTTCATCTTGTGTATCTGGCTTTCTTGGATTCTTGAATTATTTATAATACTTAAAAATGAGACAAGAACTCATGCATTTAAATATAGTTATTTAAAATGCTGTAAACCTCTGTAATTATGTTTTCCTCATAATACTCTGTTTATGTTTTTTTTATTATGTTAATGGTTTTCTTTGTAAAATAACGTGTTTGTCCTAATTTGACTCCCTGAATATTATGGAGCAAGGAAAAAAAGATGAAAGGATGAACCTAATTAAGTAAAGGCTAGTGTGAATGAATGAATGATGGTGGAGCTTAATTACACAAAAGCCGTGATTATGCTGTGCCAAACAAGATGAAATTGTGAACTTGATTTTAGGGGAGGGGGAGTTAAAAATTGATCGACAGGAAGAAGGATCGAAAATAGAGAAGGGACGCTAGAATATCCCGGGAACGCGTCCCCCAGTTTAACAAAGTAAGTAGGGAAAAGAAAAGGATTACAAGGGTACCTCGGAGTCATGATGCCTGTACCGATCTAAAGAAGGTAAGCCTCTGAGAGGAAGGTTTAGGGGGAAATGAATGTTCAGAATTCTAATTCCAACTTTAAAGTGCACCATATTCACACCTAAAGAGAATTTTATGTTTTCTAATTTACATAGGAGTCAGATTACATAAATAGTTAACAATGGGGAATTTTTAAATTTTATTTCATGAGTGCTTTTTTTACCCATTGATTTTTGAATTTAGAAGGATCACCAGATTTTTCGTTACATTATTTAATTTTTCTCAAACTGATTAATTTTATTTTGAGATTTAATTTATAAGAATTTGCGACACACACACGCTGACTTGAATCTGTAAATTTTCTCTTTTGAAACTACTAGTAACATAAACTTCAAACGCAAGACAAAAAAAAAATATTTTATTTTAACTGATGTATAATATGAATAATATCAAAATTTATATATTTTTTGAGCTAATGATATAAAAAATCCCCTATAAGCTTAGTATGAAACATTAGTTTAAAACGATTTGATCGCTCTTGGGTTGAATGTTGATATATTGACGATGACAGATACTACTGTGATGTGATGATCAAGAAATGTTATCTTTTTAAAGATTGATGTTAAATGAATGAATTACGGGACAACCAATAATTTATACAGCGTCTCACAATCAAAATTTTAATGATAAAAACACAAAATTTATGTTTCCATTCATTTCACTTTTTAAAATGATTATTATCATGTTTTATGCCTGGGAACAGAGCTTAAACATTACAGTGTGTTATATGAATATTCCGTGATTTTCCAAAGCTAATTTTGAAGTAATATTAATAATAATAATAAAATAGTATTTGTGAACATGAAAAGAAAAAAAAAAAAAAAACACTTCCCCGTCTAAATGAAAAAGTTAATCGAACGAGTACTTTTACTGTGTCTTTCCACTGGATTAATCTTGATTTAATTTCAAAAAAATGTTCGCTCAAAAATTAACTATTTGAATGCTAGCAGTGCACTTGACCTTTTCAATCTTATATAGGGTCTTTTTAATTATTTAAATCCTGCAACTCCTTTAAGAACCTGCGTCATGCACATGTGCGACTCTCGATCGCCTAAAAACATACGAGAGGAAAGCTCCCCGGTAATTAAGGGACGAGTGTAGGAAGACAGAGAGGAAAAAAAAATTAGCGAGAAACTATCTCTGTTATATGAAAGGAATATTTTGCACAACGCAGCCAGCAGTAGCGATTACAAGCCAAGAATAGAAGTTCACCGATGGGAACATACGATTTGCGCATGCACCGAATCTCGATTTCCGGTCCTCCCACATTGTTATGGCTGCCAAGACTTGGAGATGAGTGTACGATTTTGAGATAGATGGCTATTTCTTGCTTAAATGACTAAAGATTGTGCCAAAATGGGGTATGTTTTATTTAAATTTTTATACACACCTAATCACTACTTTGGTTCGAAATCCCGCTTATTCTAGCCGGATCTTCGGGAAGTAATTTAACATGTGCAAAGTGGTTTCCGAAGAGATGCTCACCCCATCTCCCTTGTCTAAGAAAAAAAAAATGTTTTCTTTTTTTTCTGACACATCTAGAATACATGGTCTTACGCGTTTCTATATTGTTCGATTTGCCGCACGTGGAAAGTTGTACTGAAATATTTTGAATCCGCGCTTTTTCAGATAAACTGATATGAGAACAAACGATAAGATAATAAGTTTGCCGCTCAATCTTTAGTGTGATGTGGGGGGAATTAAGTAATCATCCTCATTGTGTTAAAATACTATGTAGAAGATGGAACGGTCAAGATCATGCTTTAAATGCACATAGTAATCGGTTTTTATACTTAGTTTCAAACCATTTAATGTTTCTACCACAGACCATGTGTACGGATCTAAATAAACCGGTTTGGGTGTGAGAAAATTCATCGAATAAGGTTTTACGGAAATGAGTGGCGAAGATAAGATAGAAAAAAAACTATTCAAATATGTAAAACGAAGGGTATTTTTTAAAAAAATATCAGCAGAATATTTAAAAAATTGTTTCTTAAGATCAGTTTCTTCCATATGCTGAGTCAGTGTACACACAGTGACATTTCTGCATCCCAACTGAATTAAAATTTAAAATATAAGAGTGCTTATGATGATGGTAGTATATGTTCCAGAAGTTTAAAAGGATAAAACTGAAACAATTAGATGTAGAATTGAAGTGTATATATATATATATATATGTGTGTGTGTGTGTGTGTTTGTATGTATAATTTGATAAATTAAAATAAAGTTGAATATCTTATTGTCAAATTAAAATTGAAAAAGCATAAAAAAGTAAAGTTGCATTTAATTTTTCATTAAGTGATTATCCTTGTTTTGAGTTGAAATAATCTTTTGACTATATTGTTGGAGGTTTATACATTTTTTAAAAAATTTTGCTTAAGGAAGAAACTAACCTTTTATTTGTAATTAAAGAATAGTTTGATTGCTGTTTTTCCAAGTTCTGTATTTCTGCTTGAATAGTACTTTTTAAAAGTTTGACCTTTTTAAGATAGATATAAAAGATCTCTTTTAATGTTTGGTACACTAATCAAAATTCATGTCAAAGTTATATGAGCACATGTAATTATTTTAGTTTGCAAAAATATAGTATTCTGTAATTACTGTTTGTGATAATTAGTTAAAATAGAGAGTGCTTTTTTAATCTAAAAAATAAGCTTTACAAATACAACTTTTTATACCAAATACAATTTTATACAATAAATCTCTCTCTTTTAAAAATACCTTTTTATACTTTTGGAATATTTGACTTATTTAAATTATAATGTCTCCTATATTATGATGAGAAAATTTTCTTGTAAATATATTTTTTTGAATTTTTTTTTTTACTGAAGATTGAAAGTTAGTCTGTTAAGTCTATTTTCCCTAGTACATAAATTCTTTGAATAATTCTCAGGAGTTTCAATATTAGTATTCCACTTTTAATGTTATTAATATATGTTTAAGATGGATTGATTGCTTGATATTTTTCAGATAAATTTATACCAGATATTCTATTGGGAAGAAATGTGGTCTTATATTTTTCTATGCAAGATAGATTTTAAATTTGTGACATGTTATTTCTGGATATAGACTTTATTTGCTTCACAAAAATAGTACACATTTTAATTACATGAAAAATAAACTAGTTAAGATTTTTTTAAAAGAAATATAGAATTTATGTATTGTTTTATCATATATTTTTAAAATAACAAAAAATTAGTGTAAACTCATGTGGAATTTTTAAATGCATAAATTTTTTTAAATGAATTAAATTGTCATATAGACAAATATTTCTGTATTTAAATACCCTGTCTAACATTCTTAATTTTATATACATTTTTATTGTGATTGTCAGAATAAAATTCTTAAAATTTCAAGAATTAACTAGAAATTTATTATATGACAATGAATTATAAATTAATATATCATTTATTTTACCATTTGAAATACATTTGTATTCATGAATGACTGTTTTCAATTCTATTGCTTATATTGTCTTGAGATTTTGATTATTATGTACACAGATTTAGAATTTTTATTTATTCGAGAAGTAATGTGATATTTCCTTTATTTTAAACAAAATAAGTTAGCAAAACAATAATTTTATATGAATAAATTTATTTACAAATAAAAATTACAATTTCTTACTTAGTACCAGATTTCTTGCATTATTCTTTGTCTTATAAGTGCCATAGATTTTATGGTTTAGAATTATAAAATTTAACATAAATTAAATCTCTCATTAAAGGGATCTAAGCCAATTTTTTTTTTGCATCCTAAAGCCAGATATGTTTAAAATGAAAAGAAAGAAATGTTTATTTTGAAAACCTCATAAAATATATGATTCCTATGCATAGTAAAAGTATATTTAGTTTTGGGATAAATGTTGTAATTTAAGGAATTCTTTTAAAGGTTTTTGTTTTCATTTTAATAGCTTCAGAATTTAGATTTTACTTTTTGTATTTATTTGTTAGTTATAAAAGAGGAGAGAAAGAAGGAGTTGTAACATTATAATTTATATAACTAAAAGATTTGTTTTTAACATTGAAAATATTCTTTTGGATGAAATAAATAAGATATGAACATATTTATGTATTTTTAGAACTGAAATTTAATTTAATTATATAAAACTTGTTGTCAATTTAATGATAACATTTGGTAAATATAATTTTTGTATTATTAGAATTTATTATTTTAAATAGGTAAATATTTTTTTTTGTGATGAAACTTAACATTTTAATTATATGAGGATTCATGAAATATTTGTACCTAAGCAAAATATTTCGGTAATGTTATGTTTATAAATTCCTTGTGTGAGTATCGTAGATTACTAGCGGCATTTAATATTATTAAAAAAAATGTATTATATGCTATTTTCTAGGATGTTTAAATTGCATTTTATATAAAAAGATATGAAAATAGCATGTTTGTGTGCATCATAAAACAGAAATGCATACAGCTTCAGTGTAAAATTTACTAATCTAATAATTTACATAAACAGTAATGTTTTTTCCTTAAATGCATTTCTACAACTATACAATTACTAAAAATTTTTTTTTGCTTGCATTCAAATCATGACTGCCTCTATTTAAATTTCTTTCTATACTGTGAACTGTAATAAAATCAAGATTGTATCTGTTAATGTGTAATGATTAAAATATGTTTAATGCGATATCTTTTGTACATATTTTGTTGATGCTAATATTATTCTCAAAGAAAAAAATAATCAAAACTCTATTTTTTTACACAATGTAATTTAAGTTTATTGGGTGTCTTAAAAGGTTTTTAAACTTTTAAAGTAAGGATTAAAATATACTTTTACTATGAATTTAATGTTTACTTTAGGCATACTTATTATGCTTAAGAGTAAAAGTTGCTGTATTATATACATTTCTTTTGTCAATGCTCATTATTGAAGTAATATCAAATTCAGTTTGTATATCTATTATACATTCAGTATGACAGTATTCTCAATCTATTTAAGTTTGTGCTTCTTTATGTTGTGTTATTGAGTTTATGTTACAAGCTCTGTAGAAATAAACGTTTTTTTTTTTTTTTTTTTTTTTTAAATTTTTTTTAAACTTATCATAGGATATGGAAATATTTATTTCCGTAAATATTTATTACTAATTCAAGCTGTGTTTTAAAGGTTGCATCAATAATCATTTTTCTTTGTGATTGATTTTGTAAGATTTCTTTCATGCAACTGAATACCTTGTACTGGTCATTAACTTTTAAGGAAAAAATGGGGGAAATATACGTTTTACTGAGCCCAATATTTCATATGAAGGAAATTATAAATAAACGTTATCCAATAGAGAAATTGTTTTGTGTGTTTTCAGTACAATTTAGCATATAACAGATGATGATATTGATAATTTTTATTTTCTTCAAAAAAAAAAAAAAAAAAAAAAAAAAAAAAACATTTACGTTAAGAAGCTATATCAACTTTATGTAAAGCACATTAATCTAAAGTTTTATTTGTATGAAAGTCCTCGTTACAAAGGGAAAAAAATTATTGCAAGTCATTAGTTCAGTATCTAGCTAGTAGATGGCGACACATGCGCGGATGAAAAATATCTCGAGTTGCTTTTCCACTACATAATTCCCTGACTAAGACGGTTTGAGGTTCGATCTTAACAAATAAAATATGTTTTAAAATATTTTTTTAACTTTTATCTTTAAAACTTAATAGTGAAAAGTTTAAAAAAGACTTCGTGATTTTGTATTGAAGTTATGTTTTGTAAATTTTCGAGAGTTGACATGTTTATTTTTTTTCAAAATCATATTTGTGGATAATATTTCTAAAGAAAAAAATATGATGCTGGATTTGCAATTGTTCAGAACCAGAAATGTTCGAATCTGAATTCGTGTATAGGGTTTTCGTGCATTATGATAATTTTTTTTTTTTTATAATTGAGGTTGTTTCTTTAAAAATTATTTTTGTAGGACTTCTATTGTGTCGCTTTCTGATAATTCTGTGTTAAATTTTCGGTAAAAGCTGTATGCTCAAAACTGCTTTTATTGAGGAAAATGTTACCGGATAAAAAAAAAAAAAGATTCATTGGGAAACAAACGACTTTGTTAAAGCAGCAAAAAAGTTAGATTTTTTTTTTAAACTTGTAAAACTTTTTATTGGTTTCGAATCTTCACATTATGGACGGAAAAGATATAAATACAATACGGTCGGAACATCTACAAGGTTAAAATCAACAAGTTTTATATTCACAAAAGTGGCTTTTTAAGTTATTTTTAAAATTTTGTTTTTGTTCGAGGTATCATAACATACTAAAGATCTTTTGTTTATTTTCAAGGTTATCCGGATCGTTCTTTCTTTTTTTTTAAACTTTTTTTTGTATCGTTCGTATAATTCAATTTTGAAAACTTAACTGTGCTTTTTTTATCTATTATTTTTTAAACTCATTAATGGAAAATTATACAATAGTTTTAGTTTGTTTCTATTCGTTGTGAATAGTTGTATATTTCTTTTGCTTGTTTATCGTATATGGTATAAAAACCTGAAATATAATTAATCAGAAATTTTTTGTTTACTTATTAAAACTGAGCCATAAAAGTTTTAAAGTGACTCCTTATTAATTTTGGATACTTAAATTGCTTTCAATTAACTGAATGATTTGGTAGTTCTATGTTAAAATGGAAGTTTCCTAAGCATACACTTTTCTTCATTATTCTGGATACAATATGAGTCATAAGAAATCGAATTTTTATTGGTGATTATTTGATTATCATGAATGAAAAATTACAACGGCAAATAATATCCTAATGATTTTATTTACAGGGAGAAGGATGCCCTAAGAAATGTGGTTAGATGCAAAGATAATATAGTTCCTCATGTTCTATATTCTAAACATTGTTGAATGCAGAGTACTACTTTTTTGTGTAATTTTGCTGATTTTTTGTTGCATTACATTGATCTGAACTATTTTTTAATTTGGTATACATGAAGTACGTGAGATTAAACCTATGTGTAATGCACCAGATTTAAGAATAGAACTATGTTTTATCAATATTAGAAGCAGTAGAACCAAAGATTAATTTTGTTTATTGCTTGATGAGTCTCGATTGTGAATGCACAATTTTGTACATGTAAGCGAATGATTAAATACTAATTTCAGTACTCAAAATAGATATAATTTAATAATTTTGTGTAATATACTCTTCATTATTATTATTATAATTTTGTAAATTGTTATTCGTTGAGAAATAAAAATATTTTGTGAGACATTGAGATTTTTCTCCATGTAGCTTATTGAAATTATTTCATTGTAAAGAAATTGGAGAGAAAGTCAGTTGTTTTAAATTGCTTTTTGAACTCTTAACAAATAATTAAATAAAAATAAGAGAAAATAAGATTCAATGAAACAGATGGTATGTATGGATGGCTGTATTTTTTAACTTCGCCCACACTCTAATCTTTATTTAAGGTTTTATGTATTTTGTTTAATCATTCTTTTGTGGAGCATTTTTCTCATCTCGTAAACTGTAATTACTACAGATTAATCTTTTTTACGCTGTCTCTGGATAATGGAATTTAGGTTATAAGATACCGTTGGACAATCTTAACTTTCATTATCATCTGGTGTTTGGCCTACTGCCTACTGAGAGCTTGATGCCGATCATGATTCTCTATTTTAAGACACCATGACAGACTGTTGTATTGTGTAGGCAGAAAGATACCGCTTTTTAGGATGTGAGTGCCACTTTTGAAGACTATTCACGCGTGTTGCATTTTTTTCGTGTCGACGACATGTTTTTATGATACACATGCTGCGAAATTTTTTATAAGCAAGATCTGAGTATCCAGCTGTTTATTTTAGACTGGTTTTTCCTCTCTGTCCTATGGAGAGCCCATGCGCCCCTTTTGTGTATTATACATTAGTTATTAATTAGAAAATGGATTTAAGTGTTTTCTTATATATTTTGTCAATAAAAGTTAATTTCTTTAGTTGCAAACTCGTATTTTAAAATTGGAAAATCATTTTTATTTAAATTTCATTCGCCATTGAGAAGCATCCTACTATTGATTCGACCGAATGATCCCTTTTTTTTTTTTTTACAAGTTTTTTGTCTTTTTATCTAAAAAAAAGACAAAACACAAAAGTTTTTTGCCTTTTTTTTAGATATAGAATTAAGCTTCTTCATCTATACATAATAAAAAAAAAGTAAAGAAACTTATCTTTTAAAATTTTCATAGGCCGAATGTTTTATTTTAAGCTACAATATATAAATTTCGAGACAATGTTAAAGGAGTTGGAAACTTTCATTTAGATAATTTTTAGCTCATTTATAATATTAAATATCAAGAACAATATTTTTTGTGATGATCCCATGATTTTGAATTATCGTTACAATTGTTCTTATCAAATTTTGAGTAATTCGTTACTGAATTTTTTAAAATTCCTCTCAGGGAATTTTTTAGCAAATATATACGCTGGTGTGTAAAACTTAGCAACAAATTCGTTTTTCAACCAACAACCAGGAAATTGTTGAAAAGGGCTTTTTGCGATCAATTCATTGAAAAGCCAACTCAGTTGAAAGTTATGCGATCAGCATAACTTTCCGCTGAAGTTGGTGGTGGTTGGTTGCTTTCTTATTTAAAGGACAGTTACAGCTGTAAGAAAGGTTGGTGGAGGTTGGAAAAGGAAAACACCGATATCACTCCGCAGGCGAAAAGACTGGAACCTAACAGCGAGCAACATTGCTCATAGTTGCTTACGGCAACCGGACAAGTGTCCCAGTTTATGTTGTGAAAAAATTCTTTCTCAGGTTTCTTAACCCTCTTGGGCTTTATCCCCGACCTGACTGGAAAAATTGTATTGCGAGATTGAACAATTGATTGAAATCTATTGGTTCTCTGAATTGATTGAGATCTGTTGGTTCTTCCCTTGCCCAAGAGTGATTTAAAAATCTTAAAATGGGAGAATGACTCTTTAAAAATTAAACAAGCAATAGCGAAAAATTACTTTTAATTACTTAGTGAGTTATTAAAAAGATTTTAAGAGAATTTTAAAAAAATGTAAAGTTCAAAGAGCTAAGGCATTTTAAGTATTTAGGATAGATAACAAGAATTTTAACTGATTTAAAAATTGTTTATATTTGCTGTTTCAGAATTCTGTATTGTATCTGAATTTTCAGCACATTTATTTAAAACATGAAGTGGAAACGAAATTTACTCCGTTTCTATGAATTAAATATTGATTTCATTAGAAATTTAAATGCTTTTAGGTTGAGAGAAGATTTGAGGCAGGCACTGTTGTAGGTGGGAATCCTGTTCGGTTGTCCAGTCTGGTATGTTAAGAAATCTTAAGTTTCTCTACTCTGTGAGACCGAGAGAGTGCATTCTGATTGGTCTTTAGGAAAGGCTCCTATCGATTATGGGTGAAACAAAGGATTTTTGAGATTTTGGAAGGAAAAGGCGCGCGAAAAGAATTTCTCGTGGCCTGTGTTGGAAGCGATTATTTCTGATTGTGATGTATTTTTCTATTGCTTGAACTGTTCAATATTATATATATTAGTTGATGACTAAATTCTATTAAAGAATTTAATGGAGAGTCTTTTAATGAAGGTTTTAAATCAGGGGTAATTTATTGATTTTCTGATGTCAGTATTTCTCATATACCAGTTAGCTTTCAGAATAATGTGGGCATGACAGTTTGATATTTTTCAAGGAGATCTATTGTGTGTCTGCACTCTGAGACTGGGCAAGCGTAGGCCAGGATAGGTCTTATTAACAGATCATAAATAAGCATTTTATTACTTGTACTTAATTTAGATTAAGGGAGTAAATATCTTGAACTACAACTTTTTACTGTTTTTAACAAGTGTAATGTGTTGTTTGAAAGTGAACTTTTTATCTAACGTCACACTAAGGTACTTTGTGCTCCAGGATTAGAGGAGTTTGTTGTTTTGAAGATGAACATCTGGCTCAAATTTTCTATAGTTTCTGGAATAGAAGGCGGTCTCTGTCTTAGAAACATTCAAGGCAATTTTCCAACCCGAGTACCAGCCTTCTAGTTTCGTTAGGTATCTGTTTAGTGCTTAACCGATAGCCTTTGGGGCTGTCACTTCTGGCTAGCATCATTTCCTAGTTTACCGTGTCCAGGCGACTTCATAAAGGGGGTCTATTCTCCCGCTGTCCTGAATGTTGCGTACCATTGACATTTGTCGGCGACACTGTTACAGTAGTGTGGAAAACACGAAGACTGGACACCTCCTCAATGGAGTCGCATCCTTTTTTTTTATACCGCTGAGAGTCGTTTCAGTCTGACAAATGATTATCAGAGAGTTTTGATACTGTTAGAAGTAGGGACACGCTTTCATCCCACAAACATCTTGGAAAGAAATATTTGTAGTGGTCCTTGCTTGCTTGTATGGAGAGGCATTTTGATGAACGGACGGATGGAGTTGCACATTTTTGATAGAGGCTCAGTTACCGGAGATCATTATTGTAATGAAATTATCCTCTCCCATATGCATCTTCTCTGAGGTTCGAGTGGTCCTGACTTTGTTTTTATGTATAACAATGCACGGGCACTCAGGACTCATGCTATCGAGGAGCTCCTCGAAAGTGAAGATATGTAAAGAATGGATTGTCCAGCGTGCTCCCCTGATTTAAAAACCTTTGAACATACGTTCGTTACTTCAGGGAGATACATGGAGGCACGATCTTACCCTCCGGAGAACACCAGACGAATGAAACAGATTATCCTTGAGGAATGAGAATTCTTACCCCAAGAATTGTAAGATAATCTGATGTTGAGTATGGACAGACGGTGTCACGCAACCATTGCACCATTAGGGGAGGTCATATTCCTTAATAAGGGACTTTGGTTTGTTCTCCTCTTGGCTAGACAGTTTTTTGTACCAACGCCATTCTGTCGAAGCCTTTCTTCTTCGTTCCGAACTATTTGCGTCCGATTCATTTTTTGGCTACTATACTTTTCTCATATTTTTAGTACTACATTGTGCCTGCCTCTCTAGTATGAAAATTTCATGTCTCCCAATTGATTTTTTGCGAAATTGCAGAGAAAATTGGAGGAATTGCTTAAGTTTTGCACACTAGTGTATATAGTTAGCAAAATACGATAAATATTTATTAAGAATTGAAATATTAATTATTTAAGTGTTAAGCTAAAAATTGCTTTAGTTAAGTTAATCTTTATTTTTCCATTTGGGATTGCAGTGTAGGAGCAGAATGACATACATTTTTAAAGCGAGATGTTTGAAGAATGAAGAAATCTTTCATTTAGAAATGACGCATCGAAAATCAAAATTTTAAAGCATCGACTGTAAAAACATCTGAAAGGGGTTGAAAAAAGAATCATTATATCCATCTGTTTTTGTGGTATGCATCTTGGTAATTGCAAAGTTTTTTCTTATATGTTAATATTATAATATGTGTATTTAGATATTTATGCCACACATCTCAAAAAACCCCGTTTTGTTTGAAAAAGAACGAAACGCGATAACATTTTTTTCACTTATAAAATAAAATAAAGGAAATAAAAAAAAAGTGAAATAAACGTATAACTTTCCAGAGAGTATGAATTGATAAGTTAATACTAAGACTAATCAAGGTCTGTCTTTAGATTTAAAAACAAAGGAAGATCCACGCCGCTGAGCATACCTAGAATTAGTTATTCGTTATTTTTCGAATGGAGTAAATGACCTTCAAAATAAGCATCAGAATATCGTTTTCCCTTCGAAGTATACAGTAAACGCTCTTTAATCCTACGTTCGTTGGTTCGTTACATCCCATAATCCGGCACCGATCAAACCGTTCGCTTTCGTATTTTTTCATGTGAATTCGGACATTTGTTGATTTTTGACCGCCACGTCCGACACAGCGTTGCTCGAATTTTCATCCAGCGCTTATCATAACTGTTAGTTTTCATTTCAGTGCTGTATTTCTTGTTTTCTAGAGGATTACATATCACGTTGGCACAATATTACAACTGTGTATTTACGGTGTACTACTTAGTAAAAGGTGCTTCAAATGCTAATATATATATATATGCGAAAGCATGTGACTCTCGGCTCATAGTAAAGACTAGAGATAATCATCTAGAAAAGCTTGTCACAACTTGTTTTAACTGTCATTGTACTGTATTAATTTTCTTTTGTTTTTATTTTTATTAATATTGGAATATTCAATTAAATTTAATGTTCAATGTTTGAATTTAAGTTTGTAGTTGGTAGAATGACAAAAGTTTTGTAGGATATTTATATCATCTACGCTGGGTAAGAATGTGTACAAACACATTAAATACATGTTTGAATCGTTTGAATTTTTATCTAGAACGATTTATCTTTAGTATTCCCGTTAAAACTGTATTGGCTCTTAATCCGACACGGTCTGGATTCCGATCACACTGGAATGTTGTAGGTACTCTTGTAAATACGCCAGTATAACGCAGAAATAAACTGTTTTTAATGATAATCTCTGAAAATATACCTTCACTGCCAAACTATTTCTAATAATAAGGTGACCAACTGTCCTCCTTTTAGTGGATTTGTCCTTCCTCGAAAAGTGTCCTTTTCGATATTTTAAAATTAACTTGTTAACTCTGTATTCAAAGGTGCTGTGCCAAATTGCTATGCAAATGTTGAATTAAAAAAAAAAAAAAAAACTTTTAGGTTATTCAAAAGTTAGATGACTGGCTCTAACACCTGCTGTTGAGCGTATTTTACAATCATTTGAGCTTCTCCGGTCATTTTTTTTTAAAGTATAGACAAATATCTGAAAATTCGGGAATCTTTTTTCAAATAGAATTATCGGAGATATTAATAGTTTTTGTATATAATCGGGCATCTATTTTCCACAAAACGATTCAAAAGATTGAAGGGGAACATATTTCATCCATAGAAGTTAAGTCTTAATCTGAACGATTTTATCCTTAAATATAATTCACGATTTGAAGAAAAATTTATTTCTTTGATAATAAAAAGAAAATTGTCAAACTTAAAGGAATCAAACGTGAGCATAACGGAAAAGTGCACCAAAGAAGTGCAGAATTTTTACCATACCGGTTTCCAATATGTCGAAGAATAGTCTGAAACAAATATCACAAGAAATAACATTTTTCAATGGTGATTTTTGACTTCATCGTAAGTAAATTAAATATATATTGAAAATTATGTCGAGTTCTTATCGAAAGAAATGCCTGATATTAAAATAGATGACAATTGTCTGTTTGAAAAAATTAAAAGACTGAATGTATATTTAAATTCTGATAAATTATTATAGAACAATGAGAAAATATACATATTGAAATAGATAAAAGATGGGTGGAATTATTTAACCATTTCAAAAATTAACACATTTTATATGAAAATTTAGTTATTCTTGTTGAATTCATGTTGTGCTGCCCTGGAACTAATGTAGCAGTTGAAAGATATTTTTTCATTGGTAATGATTTTTGGACGAGAGAGAAATTGAGATTGAATGTTGATATTCTGGCTGCAGCATGCATCGTAAAATTGAATACGAAGGATATTTTTTGCTATGAAATTTCCAATTCATTGTTAGAAAATGATATATTGACAAAAATATTCATTCAATGGAAAAGGATTCGTTTAATTAAGTAATTAAAAGCGTTGTGAGCATAATTAGTGTATTTTTGTTTGATTTTATGAAATGTTTGATTTATTTACGCTGTACTTTATTCTTAAATTTTTTCGTCCTCCTTTTCATTGTAAAAAAATTGGTCACCTGACTAATAAGAAATATCTGGATGAAAGTTCTGTACATAAAGAAGGTAGATCCAGCGATACGTTTACCCTTCAGTGGCTTACCTTCTCTAGGTAAGTACCGGAATCGTGTGACTCCGAGGCACCCTAGTAATCTTTTCCTTTTCCATGGGATTTAATGTCTTTGGTAAACATGGGGGAAGCACCTATGGGATATTCTAGTGAATTTCCTCTATTTCTGAGCCTTCTTCTACCTTTCAACTGTTACATCCCCCCCCCCCATTTTTTAAATGTCTAGATTACAGTTACACCTTGTTTGGCGCAGCATAGCCATATGTTGCTCTTGCAACATAGATACCATTATTCACCGACTCATTCAGAATAATTAAATTATTTTGAAAGTTCATAGTTTCCGGAATTTTTTTGCTTATTTTACACTACTCGTTTTATTACTCGTGAAATCAAACCACAAAATATTTAAAACAATGTAAAATGGAAGAGTTTTGTTTGGAAACTATGCATGTTTTGAGTTATACAGTCGAACCCCATGATAGTGAACCGCTGCGGACCCAATCAAAAGTTCACTGTAACTGTTGGCTCACTATATCCAATTTTCTGAAAGGATTGACGAGGCAGCGATTTTCCAAATGTTGAAAACTAGATTTCGATAAGGACAATTCCTTGCATATCGCCAATTGATTGGCTCCATCTTCAAAACGTTTGATTATTTTATCTTAAATAGTAAATGCTTTCCTCTTTACGAAATTCGTCATTTTTACTAATTTTTTTCAGGATATTGCTGAGATAGAAGAATGTCTGTTCAGTCTGAACCGCATATATGGGTATGAAGATAGAAAAGTAGGAAACATCAGACGACGCCTCTATGGTATATTCAACTATTGCTCTGATTTTTCAAGAGGTTATTTGAAAAGTGGGTTCTGTGTAGGGGATCTGTGGATTCCTGGAAAAGGTGGGTTGGGTAGAAAGAGGAATACTGTTTATCTGGTAGAGGGCCATTGGCTGATTTGAGTGGGTAAAAGAGTTGGATTTGAGTCGGAAAATTAGGAATGCCGTCTTTAGGGATCTTAATATGTATGTGTAAACTGGAAACTTGAACTGGAACTTCAGAAAAACTGGAAGGGAAATTTTAAGTTCACTATAAGTAGACTTTCATTTTTTCAGGAGTTTACTGTAAGCGTTTAAAGTGGCCTCAGTAGCCTAGTGGTCAACGTCGATCGCGGACTAGCTGTTGGCGTTTTTTTTTTTTTTTTTTTTTTGTGGGTTGTGGGTTCGAATTCGGTTGACATTTAAGACCCGCCATGTAGCGGGACTGATGAACGCTATATCTGCTCGAGGTGCCAATTCCTCCCGGTGGTGTGGTATGGTGTGGAAGTATAGAGAGGGAGGTGCCAGCTGAGATGTTGTTCTCGTCACTGGACGGAGGTTCAAGATTACGAGGTCCGTCACCAATAGCCCTCGAGTTACTTCTCAGTGCGACGTTAATAAACAATCACAATCAATAAACTAACATTAGTTAAATAGGAGCTCAGTTGGGATCACTGAAATAGCTTACTATAACCGAGAGTTCACTTTATCCAGGTTCGACTTCATATTGAAAATTTGTTTGTATCCATTACTTTCGTTTCTATTTGTTTTCAGTGTGATGTGACGCAGTACTTTTCCTTCTATCATTATGCTTAAAAATTGTCATTCTTTGTTTCTATTGTTGCTATTCAAGGAAGTTATTAGCAGAACATTAAAAAAAAAAAGAAACATTTATTTTCTTCGTAGTTTGCATCGTTTGAAGAAGCTGTGTTTTGTCTGGAGTAACAAATTTGAAAAATGTCGATAAAAAGAATCTGTGAAAAGTTTCGCTTTTTAGCCTTCGGCACATTAGCATCACAAAGAAGAAGGGGAAAAAAACTGTAAATCCGTTTCTTTGAACGTTTGTCTTTCATTGTTCTTGTTTTAGATAACTCATTACTTTAGAAAGCAGTATTTTTTGCTTGTAAACTGTGCGAGAAAAGGGACGAAGAACAAAAACCTGTTTTGGGTTTTTGCCAATCAATTGAAATACGTGCTTGTTTATGATAATGCGTAAAAAACGAGTACAGAATACATCCTGCGTAAATTATCTCATTGATTAACGATCTTCTGTAAAAGTGTAAATTTTTGTCATTAAATAATTTTTCCGTTTCGTTAGTTATATAGTTAATTATTAATGCTTGTGAAATTGTAAATATTTCCCTTACAATTACCGTGCACAGAGTAAAACATGACAGATTTTATGTCATTAATAAGTAATTATTTCAAATATATTTATGCATTTCATTTTCTTTATAATACTACACATTAGTCTTCCTTTAACCATTAATAATTGCCTCATAGAGAAATTTTTCAGAATTATTGACTATTTACTGCAGTTATAACCGACGAAAGGCGAGTGTGGAACTTAAATGTTTCCATGTAATACTATGTTACATGTTTATATGATCTATAAAAATTGTTTAGAAATAAGACGTTAAGCATTTTTAAACTGGTAATCAAGCACCATCAATTATCCTGTAAAGCAATTAATTTTGAATATTCACTATAAACTTGAAAAATTATCCATTAATAAATTTTTTATACATATATTTCGTATAAAATTACCAGTCTCCTCTGAAAAGCAGATAGTTAAAAAAAAAAAAAAAAAAAAAAAAAAAAAACTTATCTAAACCATTCACTAAAAAAAAGTTGTAATTTCTATCATGAGTCAAAGAACATAGAATATAATAAGCATTATTTTGGAAATGACTTGGTATTTAGCTGATACAAGTATAACTATGAGCTGTCTCGTCCAATTTATTTATGTGTACGAGAGGGTATCGTAAAGTTTTAATTATTACTAAGAAATAACCGAGATATCTGGATAAAATTTATTCTGCATAGTAATTAATCCTTATGTACATAATGTTGTAAATTATAGCTATTAATGTTCATTTGATTGGTTTCTGGAAACCAATTGAATTGAAACCAACCATAGATTGAAGTAACCCGCAGTTTGGGTAAGGTAAGAGTTCAATTCGTTGAGTTCTACATTGAGGACCTTCGAAAGGTAAGAGACGTTGGGAGAAATATATAATTTTGAATAGTAACTATGTAAAGAAATCTTATGAATAATAAATGAAAATTAAGTTTTTATCTCAATCATTTTTAGTAGTAATTAAACTTTACTATATCCTGAGATAATAATTAAAACTTTACATCACTGCGGGTTACTTCAGACTACTCCTTCCTTAAACCAAATAATCCAATATCAATAGCTGTAATTTACAATATTACGTGCATAAGGATATATTAATATGCAGTATAAATTTATCTAAATATCTCTGTTATTTTTAGTAATATTTAAAATCTTGCGACATACATCCCTCGTATATTTAATGAAGTTTCTTGCTTTTATTTTTTATTTCCTTTTATATAGGTTTAAAAAAGTGTCAAATAGCAAATGTATTCATTGTTATACATGCATTCTATTTTCAGGATATAAGATTTCATGTTAAGTTGTGTATAACTTACTATACGAGGTTACTAGTTTGTAATACAAAACATTTAAGATAGCAGTAATCAGCTCTGCATCATAGTATTTTATGCGTTATACGTCCAGAGAGACGCCAAATAACAGAAAAATGTTAACTGAAATTCATGCACTGGTATTTTCCGAATGAGACTTTTCGCTGATGAATATAACTTAACAAGGGCGATAGTTTCATGTACTGATTACTTGGTATATAAACGATAACAATCTACTCTGAACTGTAGTCTATTGTTCAAACTAATGACGGTAATTTTAGTGTCGCGCTAACCAGACTCTTTAAACTTTCGATAGCTTATCGAAGAAAGCTTTTCAAGTCTGATCTGTATCAGGTTAAAAGCGAGAGTCATACTATCCGATAACATAAGGGTGACTAACTGTTGTCTCGTGTTCCCTCTATTCGGGACGGTGTATAATACTTTATCGTGAAACTGCGGACCGAATAAAAAGTTCATTATATATCAGTTTTTATTGAAAGCAATCATTAGACACAATTTATTAACAAATTAATAATTACAGAAATATTATGGTAAGTTAACGATGATCACTCTGGGATTTATCCAAATGCTTGAAAATAATTTTTGATAAGGAAAATTGCTTGCTCATAGTTGATTTATTGACCCCATCTACTGTGCGTTTGATTATTTAATTTTATTCTCAATTCAGAATATTTCCTTTTCACGGATCCCTTGAGGGCTTACATTCTTTAGGTAAATACGGGCATCATGGCCCTGAGTCATTCTATAGTGATCTTTTTCTTTCCCATGGGTTTTACTATCTTATGTAAACACAGCTGACGCTCCCCTGGGATATTCTAGCGATTCTTATTTATTTTCGACCATTATTGTCAACTTATTTTTATTTATTTATTTTTTTTTTCATTTTTTCTAACGTCTAGATTTTTATTACACCTTGTTTGGCGCAGCATAGTTTCATATGGCTCTTGCACCATTAAATTCTACCATCACTGACTCCCCTTTGCGGAATTCGTCATTTTTACCAATTTTTCTCAGGATACCGCTGACAAAATGTCCTTTCAGTCGGAAGCAAACAGCCCCAGGAGACACGATGCCTCTGTAGTCCGTTCCACTATTGTGCTGACTTTTCAATGGGTTTTTTTTTTTTTTTTTTGAAGAGAGGGGTCTATGTAATGGGCAAGTGGATTCTTAGAAACGGCGGGGAGAGTGGGGAAAGAAGAATGCAATTTTTATAGGGTAATGAACCTGTGGTTGATTCCTAGAAATGGCGAGGAAGATAGAGTGGGAATTTTGAGACGGAAGCTCAGGAATGCTATTCTTCGGAATTTTAATAGTATGTACGTAAATTCTTTTTTTTGAAAAGCTGGAAAAAAAATCTATGGCAGGGAAATTTGAGTTTTATATGAGTGGATTTTCATTTTCTCAGGAGTTCATTGTAAGAGTTTTAAAATTACATTAGTTAATTAGTTATTAAGTCGGGACCAGTGAAAAAGTTAGTAATGATAGAGAGTTCATTGCATTCTTGGTTCTCAGTAGCGAGGGTCGACTGTAATATAGGTTCTAAAGGACAAAAAAATATCTGCCTAAAATGCAACAAAATAAACGTTTTTTTTTAAATTTACGTAATAATTTTGAATTCGTGTTGTGTATTAATATAATCAACATTATAGACGTATATTAAAATTGGCATTTTTATGGTCAAATAAATATTGGAGAATTTACCGACTGTTGTAAAAAACTTGTGTTTCAGATTGCAGACACATTATATTAAAACCAATTAAGTGCTCTATAGTTAACGACATGATTTTTAATACATACGAAATACATTTCACTAACAGTTTTATATTGAAAAAAAATACATATTGTAAGAAATACACTTTATAAAATATTGTCACGTTTCATTGACTGAATGTAAAAGTGTTTTATTAAGTTAAATGCATTTCTTTCATTGAGTGTTATTTTGTATTAAATTTGTTTTAATATAAGAATAGGGAAGTGAAGTTTTACAAATTAATTACCCGTTTATAATGCAGCATATAAAATTTATTATTTTTTTTGCCAATTTTGTAAGAAAATTGTTAATGACAGTTTAACGGATTAAAGTTAATTATGTATGAACCTAAATTAACATTTTAACACAAAATAGCTATACTAAATAGTATAGAACATTCAAATTATGGGGAAAAAACCTATGAATTTTTTACTATTATTCTTTTTCATTGTTCCAAATATTTTAATATGTGTTTATATAATACACATTCAAGGTTTGTCCAAACGATATCAGATCTGAAGTCATGAAAAGAAATTTATTGCTGATGTATGTATACCGAGTTAATAATTTTCAAAATATGGCCCGCCTGTATCAATACACCGCTTCCAGTTTTTTTTTCAGTTTTCATATAAATCGTGTAAGTCGGCAATCGCAAGACTGTTTAGGCTGTAGAAAAATGCTTGTCTCCACATTTTGTAATTATAAGTGTAATCCACTAAAGGAGCAACTCGACTAGCGATGCTTTATGGTTCGGAGTAAATTCACACAATAATTAACAAATAATGAGGGTGGACCATTCATTGAATAGGAGTAAAACAAGATTAAGCTATTTACAGTAAAATGAATAGTAAGTAGTCTTTCCGATATTATCGAATGCGTTTACATTCCTGGGTTTTCTTTTCAAGCAAAAAAGATACGAAACTTTACTATCGCTTTGACTGCATCACCGCTCTATTAGCTCGCTTATGGCTTTCTTGTGGGTGATGTACGCGACACAGGCACCCCGTTGAAGCCACTTGAACCGCATCTATCACCCCGAAACTATGTGTCCTCTTAAGCTTTTTTTTTAATCCCAAGGAACAACAACAACAAATATATATATAAGGGGAAAAAATATAGGTCTGGAATGTAGGGTGGTTGGGGCAGCGTTGTTATATTGTGTTTGGTCAATATTTCCCTCAGAATTCGTGATATGTGACGGGGCTCATTGTCGTAATGGAGCATTCAGGTATTTACGATTTTCTTCGTACGTGGTGGATTCTAATCTTCAGACGTTCGAATACTTATGCATAACATTTATTATTCACTGTACATCCCGCAAGCATGAACTCCTTGTGGATCACATCTTTCGCATCGAAACAGATATTGACATCTACCATGACATCTTTGAGTTTTCTGTGCTCCTCAGAAACATGTGTTCTGGATATGATTTCGTCCATGCAAGTCTGACGAATCGTATCTAAAGTTTATGTAGCAGATTTGTTCAGTTTAATGCAAAATTTCATGACACAACGCTAATCGATGGTTCACGGCATTTACACTTTCGACACAAACACTAAATACACTTTCACTTTGGGTAGTATCTACATAGTCTCATCTCTCTCACCCCCGCCTCCCGCTATCAATTCCACCCATAAATACAATCCAACACCATTTCCCATTCGTAGGAAAAAATCAATCTCAAAACTCATTGGATAAACCATCTACACACTATGGATTGTATAAATGCAAGCAATTTATGGTGCATTGATTGATATTTAAGAAACTGCTTGTATATTAATTGTAAGAACCATGAATTTTACAAGATTAGTATCTGCATACATCCGAAAATTAATAATTTTTATAAAAAGTTTAGTTTTTTGTATAATTTATTAATTATAATTAACGCATACCTTTGTTTGAAAGGTAACATTCTAAAAATAAGATTTTTATTGAAATCCAAAATCAATTGCATGTATTCGTATTAAAGTAAATATAATCTTATTAATATGAATGTAGAGTTATGTCTGTTGTTTTGTGACTGTAATTAGTAATTCGCTATTTTTGTATCACAATATAATGCTAAAATTGCATCGAACATGTTTTACAGCGAAAAAAAAAATGTTTAATTAAACGTTCCAATGTATGTTATCACATTTTTATTAATACTTGTAAATATGTTGTTTACGTAATCAGACAATCCAGAGGAGTACTTCACACACAGTAAACTAACTCTCGTGTTTGCTCCACAGTGTGACGTTAATAAACAACCACAGTCACACAATAAACACTCTTGTATATTTTAATATAATTTCCTTCTAGCAGAAATATGTTTCTCTGGATTATCCATCCCGGGAGAAATACTCACTAGACACACTAGCATTTCGTCCCTCGAGTGTAGGAGGGAACAACAACTATATCCTAACATTTCTAGGCCAACAAAAGCGCCCTCTGACATTAAATTATAATCAGAAGAGTAGAAAAACATATGACGAAATTAGAATTTTTTAAAATCTTTTATAAACCCTTAAAATTTTTGGAAAATACAAAAATGGAGAATATATTTAATGTTGTAACAGGCTTTAGTTTGTAAAGCCGGGTTATTCTAGAATTATAGGCCTAACTGCTCCCACCAAAAAAATATATTATTAACAAATGGTTATAACACCAAAAATATAAACAGAAATAAATTCTGAAAATTTATATATATATATATATAAGTACAAAAATGAAACTAAAAGAAAAACACAAAACTGCGAGAAATTCTTTAAAAACCAAACGCAATAATAATAATAATAAATAAATAAAGTAAAATTTTTGAAAAATATCAAGATTTTCCAAGTATAGCAATCAAAATGAATAAAAATTATAGTCAGTACGACAAAGAAATGTATACAAATTTACAAAACACATACAAATTAAATTTAGAAAAGATATTTACTCACTTTAGATACTCATTAATGCTTCATTTCAAGTCAAAAATACTTTAAAAAGCATAAAAAATGAGTCAAAAATACGCCACATAGCTAAACACAAACTATCTTCGCACGTGGCGTAAAATGTTTAAGCGTTGCTAAAATTCAAACTTTAAAAAACAATTTTCAAATGTTGCCAGAATGCAAACACTAAATTCTAGAAATCCTCTCTTTTTATTATATATATATATATATATATATATATATATATATATAGTGACTTTGGGCTATTCGTGGTTTTTCTCTTCACTAACCTTGGGGACTTTTAATTTAGATTGATTGCTTTTTCTAAACAATCTTTGCCCAACCAAAAATGAAACGTGGATATTTAAATTACAAGCAAGTAAAAATAAAGTGAAGCAAGGGAGATATGAAATATATAAGCTAAGCTTGAGACACACGATAGAGGGGGAGTGACTTTAGCGTTTAATTGTTGTTCCTAGTCGAAGACGGGGTCGAGAATTGCTGCGAATTATCGGCAGCTTAGTGTAGCCTAGAAATCGAGACAGCCTCAACTCAGCTACGTTGGAAGTTAAGGCGTTAGAAGTTAAAAGGCCTTACTCAACCAGCCCGATGAGATATCTTTTCGGCCTGGTTGGTAGGACCGTCAACTTCGGACCCACT